>LBNU01036336.1:4272-26220 GCA_014162995.1 Artemisia annua | reverse complement strand
AGAAATCACATCCAAAACCCACAAGATATGATACTTCAGTTTATAAACACAGACTCTTTATCTTCCATGGTCAATGATACAAATAATAAAATTACTAAAAAAAATTTAACAACAAAATATACAAATAATTACACCAAAACTGATACAAAAAGTTTAATAACTAATTTTAAAACCAACTCAAACATCTCCATCAATAGCAGATTCCGATGACGCCAACTGAGATTCCGGCTACGCAGCAGTGGCAGCGACATTTGTTTACAAACCCGAAACCAAGTCCAAAATTTCAAACAACAAACAAATAAAAGGTTAGAAGACCAACCCACAACCAAATCCACATCCAAACTCAACAACAACATCAATAACATTAAAAGAAACAAGAAAACATCAAGAATATCACATCGATTCAACTGAGTTGACTTGGTGGTTGACCGAGTCAACTGTGAGTCGCGACCAAACAAAAGATCCACACAAGTTTAGGTTTTTTAAACCATTTTTATTAATAAAATTTATTTAAAATCCGGATTTAATAAAATTTAAAATTAGGATTTGATAAAAAGTTTATTAAAGACAAAAAAACAGGCGCGTGGTTGATTTTTACCGTGGGAAAATGATGGGGAGGGCTGTGGTGGCTCTCGGTGGTGGTGGCAGCGAGGTGTGGTGGCGCGTAGCGGGGTACGGTGGTGATTGGCGGCGAGTGGGTGGTAGAAATAAAGTCGGGGTGGCCCGATCTATCTTTTGGAACAAGAAAAAGAGTGGCCGGAAGTTTGGCCGGAATATTTTCCGTAGCCCGGAATCTGTGGTGGTCGGATGGGGAAGACAGAGGGAGAGAAAGTTAGTAGTGTGTGTGTGTGTGAGAAATGAGATTTATTAAAAAAATGGGTTTTTTATATTTTTTAGAGGGGCCAAACGCGGGCAAAACCAAACTCATGGGTGGAAAATAAAAACATGAGGTGGAGGGGGTGAAACTGCCAACTAGGCTAAACTTTTAGTAAAAGCACTCTGGGACCCATTTGACGTACCAAACGGACTCGAAAAATTATGAAACTTGCCCCATTGTTTTCAAAATAATTTTTCCAATAAAAACGAATATAAATACGCATAACTTATATATTGCACAATGTTAAAAAAAATAAAAAAACAAAAAAAATAAACAACTATAATTAACCACAAATTTCTTTTATGCATAAAATAAAATTAAAGAAAAAAACCGTCACCGCAGCAACGCTTGGGCAAATTACATTTCCTTACAAAATTACAAGCTTCAATATTATAAAAAAAATATATACACAAAATAATAATAATAATAATAATAATAATAATAATAATAATAATAATAATAATAATAATAATAAATAACGTACGGCAAACACTCATGTAACAAAATTAATATCGACCAACACATTCCCGCGGCAACGCGCGGGTTTACATGCTCGTTTCAAAACATAAACTCTTAACCAATTAAGTATTGTGTGTAACAGGATACACACAATCAAGTTAAGGCATGAAATTACATATTTTAAAAACTACTCATTTTGTCAAATCCAAATAGAATCATTTGTTGGTCCTTATTCTAGATAAAACAAAATATAATTACTAAGTTAAGAGCGAGTGTCCCTTTACCCAACTCCGACATATTTATTGTTAGAATTTAAGTATCATGACATTCATATAATTAAGTATACAAAGTAGCACATAATAGCGGAAGCAAAAGATCAAGTATAACATATAAATTGTTAACTAAAACGTAAATAGAAAACCTACCTCAATTGCAATTCTTGATTGGGATTGAACAAGTGATGAACCCTAATTAGGGTTTATGTAGATCAATGTTAAACCCCTTACCTTTTTGTTTAACGATCTCTTGATAACAACAATAGTGTGTTGTTACCTCGTTCTTGTACACACAAACTCAATTGAATAAAAGGTTTTGCAAGAAACAAATAAACACTAATTTTGTTACACATGAATCTGTGGATGCTCTTAGGGCCACAGTGGATGGGGTAACTATGATGTTATTGAGTCATCCTTGAGGAGAATTCTCCAATTGGATGATCTCAATGGTATCATCACATTACCTATGCCAGAAATTTGGGAAAGTCTTTCATCCATGGGGTACAATACCACTGACAAAAGGGCTACTTTCAAAAAGAGTGGTTTTTGTCCTTATTAGAGATTTTTGATTCATACTCTATTACATTGCCTTAGTCCTAAGAAAACATCTTATGAACAATTTAGTTCACCAATGGCTTACCCTTTGGTTTGTCTAGCTAAAGATAGGATTTTTAATTGGTCTAAATATATTTTTACAAGTATGCAAGGCAATGTAAAGAGTTCAACAAAATTTTTGATGTATCCAAGGTTTGTGCAAGCTGTGTTAAATGAATTTCAACTGCAATCCCATAAAAGAGTTTACAAAATCCGTTGCCTTAAGCCCAAAGTTTTTCAAAATATAGATAAGGTTGGCAATTGGGTTTTTACACCACTTTTTCCTCAAATGCTTGCAAGAATTGCACAGGTACAGGGTGAAGATGCAACAATCCTAGTTGTATCTCAAAACACACCCACAATAACTGTTCCAACAATTGATTATACTCCACCAGTTACTCATACCTATGAGAGGAGGCAAAAACAGCAAATTCCTCTCATCCAAACACAACATGTTCCTGATCCTTTTGGTGTTGCAACAAGCAGTGGTGGTTCCAGGCTTCAACCTAGCCCTGCTGGGGAGGAAACTGAACCTTTGCCCTATGATTCACCTCTCCCAATAGGTAACACAGTTGGAAGTGTTTAGGGCAGTGAGCAACCAATGGAATTGATGGAACTTTGTACCAAATTAGTAAAGCAGGTTGAATCTCTAAAGCTGGACTTGGCACAAGTAAAGGAGCAGCATGCCAAGGATGTTACCAATTTGCAACAATAGGTTCAAGCTTTGAAGAATGAGATACAGGGGTTAAAGCAAAAGAAAAGAACTACAAAGATGGTGATTTCATCTTCATCCTCACCCAGTGATGCTTTCTTTGAAGATCTTAGGAATTCTCCCAAACAGGGGAGGAAAACAAATGCTGAAACCAAGGGGAGGGGAATTGATTTCAGAGATGAAGATGAGTTAGATGCTGATTTTGGAATTGAAGATTTGGCATTTGAGCCAATGGGTGATATTCAAGAAGAAGTTTCTCAACAGCAGCAACTTAATACAGATCAACCAGAGCAAAACGATTCACTGGTGCTACTAGTGTTTCCACTGCAGAGCAAATGGTTCCCACTGCTGGACAGTCAATTACCACTGCAGAGGAAGAAATTGAAAGGATAAGGAAAGAAAAAGGTAAAGCAGTTCTGCAGAGTGAAAAGCAACCAAAAAGGAAGGTTAAAAGGAGAGTACAAGCTCAAGTTGACTATGATGCTGAAGTTGCTAGAAAGCTAAGAGAAGATGAAGTTTCAAACAAAAAGAGATTAGATGAAATGGAGATTGCAGACTTCATGGAGGCTAAAAGATTGGACAGAATGGAAACCACTACTACTATGGATGTAAATCCAATTTCCACTGTTTCACCTACAATTCTGAGAGAGAAGACTCCAGAATTTACATATATACCTACAGATGAAGAAGTTGAATTCTTGGTTGAAAATGATCCAGTAATCAAGAAGAAAGTAATTGACCTTGTTGCAGATAAGACCTTAACTGAGGAACAAAGAACAGCTAAATTGAAGGATTTTATTGAGATGAAGAATAGACAAGCACTTCAAGAAGTAATTGGTTCAGTCATAAAGGGTCAAAAGAAATCAAGGCAACCAACTAAGGCACAAGTTATTTCAGCAATAAAGACTTACTGTTGTCATGTTGGTAGCTGGAAAATGCATAAATTCAAAGGGATGACCCATGATCAGGTTGAAGGTGTCTACTACAGAGTTAAAAGGCAAGATCTTGACTTTATTCCTATAAACTCTTAAGAAGAAGAAAGAAGATTTCCTCACCTGAAGAGAAAGGCTAAAGACAATGAACCTCAGACTCAAAAGAAAACAAGATTTGTTGAAGAACAAAAGGTTCAGTCTGAGAAATTCACAGAAGATCAGCTGACTGGTATGATCTTAATTGAAGAAGAAGATTTTTATCCAGACCCACTGCAAGTCAGACATCCTATCATTGATTGGGAAGTTTACACTGCTAGCAACTTTGCTCAAACATGGAAAATTACAAGGCTAGGTGGCGAGACTTCATCATTCATTCAGTTTGAAGAACTTATCAAAGCATGTGACAGAGATGATCTTGATGCATTGTGGAGATTAGTTCAAGAAAGATTTGATGCTGGCAGTCTTAAAGATGTGAAGGAAATGCAGTTGTGGGTTGATCTAAGAAGGCTCTATGAACCAGATGTTAATGATAACTTTTGGAAGTTTGAAGCTATAGGTGTGGAAACTACGTGGATTTATTATGACTCATGTGAAGTANCAGATGCTAATGATAACTTTTGGAAGTTTGAAGCTATAGGTGTGGAAACTACATGGACTTATTATGACTCATGTGAAGTTCATCATGTTTCTACAAAAGCTGTAGTGGATGCTTTTATGTTTGCTGAGAAAGAATATCCACTTAGAGCTGGAACTCTCACTGCAATGTTGTCAACACAAATAAGAGTTCATGAAGATACTGAGAAGGTAAGAGCATTGATAAATAGGATTCAAGAACAATGTTCAAGAGCTATTCAAGCATTAAGAAGAAAGTGAAGTGTTTGGAAGAATTCCCCAAATCCTAAGAGATGATGCAGATTGAAGAAACTTATTGATTTGAAGAGAAATCATAAGTTTAGGGGAGGATTGTTGGGAATAAAGCTAACAGTTACCACTGATAAGCTTGTGGAAGACACTGCTGAAGAATGCACTAGCAGTGGAAACACATTACCACTGTTAGTACATATTATTACCACTGCTGTTAGGATAACTGTAATGTATTCGTATGTAGATAAGTATAGAAAAGATCTTGTGTATATTCTATTATGATAGCTTTATATTTATCTAGTAAAGGACTCCTTGTGTTATAAAAGGAGGTCCTAGGTCATTGTTCTAGGTATGAATTAACCCTAGAAAGCTTCAAGGTGTAACCCTAGTGATAAGCAAGATCACTCGTATTATTATCAATAATATTGAAGCTTTACGTTAAACTTACAACTGTTCTTACTTACATTACATCATACAATTCATATTCTAAGTATTGTTAAGTATATTCCGCGTGCTTAATAATATAACTCAAAGTATCACTCTAAAACAAGGTGTGTGTTTAGATCCTACACAAACAGCATACATTTTACTTTTATTCTGTCTACTCTTAATGATCTTTTGAAAATATGCAGAGTTCCTATCACCCTCTTTAAGCCAATCCACTTTAGCCTTTTGAAACAACAAATTCTCTTTATCTTTAACTGCATCATTAAACTCATTCAAAATTAAGACTTCCTCTTCTCTATGTCTTTTATTTGTCAGGTCTTTGTCAATTTCTGTTTGGATCTCATGAAGTTTCTTCCTGAGGTCATCTACTTTAGTAAACAAGCAGCCATTCTTCCAATTGAGATTGTTAAGATGTTTCTTCATTGCTTTCAACTTCTGAACTACCTGATACATTGTAGTGTGGAACCAATGTTATACGCACTTAATCAGTCATGTGTGGAACCAGTGTTTTACGCACTCAGCCAGTTCTATGTGGACATCATGCATATGCATTCAGTCGTTTGTGGAACCATGCTTTATACACTAATGATCCTTTATGGATACCCTGCTTTATGAACTCGTGTCATGTATGAAATAAGAACCTAGATTGCATCCGTGCGAGGGTGTTGCATCCTATGTAGAGACTGTGCTTTATGCACTAATGTCATCGATGAAATAAGAACCCGGATTGCATCCGTGCAAGAGGATATTATGTACTTAGTTAGTGTATTGCTATATGCACCCTTTCAATATCATGTTTTATGCACTCAGTTTCAGTAACAGTTTCAAATATATAGCTTTAGTATTAGTTACAGAATGAGTTAAAGTATCAGTATCAGATTTAGCTTCAATAACAGTTACAGTATCAAAATCAGTATTAGATTCAGTTCAGTTTTACAATCAGTTTTAGTACAGTTATTAGCCCATGTTAGAATGAACAGAGTACATTCTCAGTTTAGCTTCAGCTTCATATTAGTTTAGTTTTAAATCGACGATTCTTTACGTGTTTTTAAAAGAAGGTAGTTAAGAGCATCAATTTCGCCTTTTATATCATAAGATTAATAAAGGATATTCAATAAAGGGATCAAAGGGAATACGATTATGTAGTGTTAATGATTATAGCATGTTTCAGCCTATGTTTAAGATTCAGTGCCGTTTACTCACTAAGTCATGTTGACTTACCGTTGCTAGTTTCCCTTTTTATGTAGCTAAAGGAAATGAGCATTTGGGGGCTTGTAGATAGAAGAAGATGGCTTAGGGGACGTTAATGCTCGTATGCATAGGTGACGAGCATATCATCCACACTCCTTTGTTACTCAGCTTGTTAACACCCGAAATTATTGTTGTCAAGCTTTATTGTCAAATTGTATGTTTTAGAATAAAGTTATGTAGTAATGGGTAAAAACTGGGGTGTTTGAGTTAACACCTACATTCCAAGTATTTAACGCTTTCGCGCATTGTTTTTATGAAATTTATTTTTAGAAATGATATTCAGTACATATGAAGTATGATTCCAGATTTTTATGAATTTATGCCAAGTAGAGGTAGTGTTTCCAAAAAAATGTTGTTAGTGCATTAAGTTGCCTATACTCCCTATAGGCGTACGCCTTATACTGCGTATAGCCACAGTTATAAAAAAATTGTTTGTTTCAAATTGGAATTTGAGCATTGGTTTGAGAGATTTAAGTATAGATGCAGGTTTTATTGACCAGGTCTTGAATTTATATTGACTCGATTACCTAAGGTCTTCCTATATTCACTAACGGATAGAGAATATGGTCGTGTGTAGACTAGTAAATGGTAAAACCGAGGTCATCCCAAGAGCTATGTGATGTGGATCTTACTTAAGTCTATTGTCACGATTTTAAACTGTTTTGAAAAGTGAAATGATTAATTAAACTAAATAAACAGAAAGTAAATTAAGCAGAAAATTAAATTGAAGTTGTGAGCAGTAGAGAGAAGTGTACTACTCTAATTAGCCATCCTATATTATTTACGATCATGTTTTCTATTAAACTAATCTCATGCTTCAAGTGGGGCGGACATATATCACTAGGTTCATATGGTCAAGTTCCCTAGCCTATCTCCTCCGAATCCTGCTGGTAACCAAAGGCACTACCCCTTGATAGTAAGCTGGCGTACGGTAGACGGGTTTAAGTCATTAGTGCCACTACATGCTAGATTTATCCTTTTATGGTCCAGCCTCTCGGATCTTAGACCATACTCTAATTACTTAAGTTTATCCAACCCGGAAAGTGGTCCTATGGTTAATTTGCACACAAGGCGAATGGTCAGTTATCATCCCAAGCATTTCCTCGCAACCTAACTACGCAAGGGTCCTATGGTCAATTCTCCTCGCATACCAGGTATAACCGGTTCTTTTAAAAAACCGAACCTAAAGGATCTATGTTAAACTAAGCATGCACACACTAGAAGCATTATGAAAAGCACGAAAACATAATCAAAACAATATAAGAATCATAACTAGGCTAGCACCAGAGGTGCTTAGCCGATCATATTAAATTCAACACTCAAATAAATGTTTACAAAAGCCATGAATTTGAAATGTGAATTGAAATATGAAAAACTAAAACTTATGATGTTGTAGGCGTGATCTCTCCCTTGGAATGGCTCCGTATGCTGCTGTAGAATGGCCTCCTAAATTCTCCCAACGATCTCTGACTTTGGTGGTGAGAAAGTTGTATGCCAAATGCAAAAATTAGGGTTGTATTTATAGGCCCGACATAGCTACGGCGTAGCTACAAAAGTGTGTTACGCCGTAGCTAGTGTAATCTTGAAAAGATCTTATCCAGAAGCAATAGTTACGGCGTAGTTAGGAAATACGTTACGCCGTAACTTCAATTAGGGTTTCTTCTACGTCGTATCTTCAAGTATGGTTATGCCATAGCTTGACTCTTAGATCTTGGATTACTTACGGTGCCGTTGCTACGTCGTAACTCCATAACCTTGTTATGGCGTAGCCTTCATATCGAGAGATTCTTCAAAGACTTGAAATGGTTACGGCGTAACTAAGGATTATGGTTACGCCGTAGCTCTTGGTCCGAGTTGACTTTGGTCTTTATGTTTGAATTCTTAGCTACGGCGTAATAGAGAGTGTATGTTACGCCGTAGCTTCTTTCAGCATACTATAAATGTGTATCTTTTGCGAGTTCTTTCCAATTTCCACATCTCTTTTGCTCCCATGCTCATTTGTCACCTGGATATAAAGTATAACGAAATCAAAGTATATATCCAAATAATAAGTATAATAAATGAGCATATTAGGGGGAAATTGACACTTAAATATCAGGATTATTTGACGTCATCAAATATCCCCCCACTTGAACTTCACTTGCCCTCAAGTAGACCTTATTAGAATTATTTTTAGAAAGATATCCCCCAAAATTACTCGGAAAATATGAGATTAAAAATATCCTATGCTAGAATTCTCAAAGCCAAACACCAAACGAAAGGGGAACTAACACTCATACTCTCTCTTATTTTAAGTGTCAATTTTTGGGGTGATCACTCAAAACACAGTCATAGTAAGTATTCTATCATAGGATTGGCGGTTACACAAATCTCCATCACTAGAGCTATGGTCAAAAAAATCTACGAAGGCAATATTAGGTGAACATAAATAAGGCTAAGGGTGTAGTATCGTTACTAATATACTACGGCGAAGGCGACAAAGAACATTGATACATGACCGGAACGCCAGGCAAGACACCAATGCCTGCTCCAATCCCTCACATAAGCATGATTCGCGACTAAAGGGTAGGATAAGACATTGGAATACACAAAATGGGTGTAAAAATAAAAATAACAAGCAAATAGTCTAAGTCTACAACTAAGTCATCACCGTTTACCGTTGGTCGAAAGTCCAAGCTTCAAAATTCAAGAACCAGATCATAACAAGTAAATGTGCCATTAGTGGACGTCATGATGGACACATTACTTGGTCTTCATGTTGGTGTTGAAACATCACCAACTCAATTTTTCAAATGTGACCAAAGTGGCCTCTTCGATACTAAGTCTTTGATAAGCTCTTAATCTTGGTGCTATACAAGGGTGCACCATTATTATAACTATTTACAAACAGAAATTCACATTTTTTTAGAATCATAACTAAATACAAGAATATTTACATCCCCCCACTTAAGGGGGGTGGCAATCTACTCGGCATAGAGGTTCGGCAAAGGATGCCGAGTGGCATCAAAGAAAACCACAGATTTGGCATGATCAAATCGGCATGGATATCGGTATGGATTACCGATTCGGCATGAACAAATCCCCATAATTGTCGACCGTTGGAACATTAATTGTTGGAGCCGTTTGAGGCTATTTAAAAAAAAAATCCCTTTAAATATACACTTAAACCTTTTAATCTCTTCACACATTCATTTTAAAATTATAATTATTCCACTAATCCACACTTCCAACTCTTATTTTCATATAAAAAGAATGGATCCAAATCAATCAAAACGTGGTTCAAAATCATCCAAAGGTCGTGGACGGGGCTCTCGATCACAACCCGTTCAATCACAACCAACTCGTCCGCAACTTCCACCTCAACCCTACTTTCCCCAACCTCCACCTCAACCCTACTATCCCCCACCACAACCGGTGAATCCACCATCACAACAACGGCAATATTTTCACCAACCTCCACCGATGAATCCAAGCCTTTATAATATAGCAATGACTAGTGAATTTAACCCGTTCATCAACTTCCGTGACGGTCCACCAAGAGTTAAGCAAGTTTTGAACGTGAACTACCGCTTTACGATAACGAGGATGACGAAATTGATTTTGTTCCCGAAACTCAATTTCCAAATCCAATCGATAATTTTTTTTTTTAAATCGTTACATTTTTTTATAATCATTACATTTTTTTTATAATCGTTACATTTGTTTTTTTTATAATCGTTAATTTTTTTTTTATAATCGTTACATTTTTTTATAATCGTTACATTTTTTTTATAATCGTTACAATTTTTTTTTATAATAAGTGCTCAAGAAAATGATGATGATCTTGAAGAAGTTGAAGAAATAAAAAACCTGACTAAAGCGAAAAAAGAACCTTGGTCGACGGACGAAGAGGTCGCTTTGGCAAAAGCTTGGGTTCATATCTCGACATGCCCAAAAGTCGGGAATGAACAAAAGAGTGCAAGCTTTTAGAAAAAAATTCTAGACCATTTCATGATAACCATGGGAAATACTAATCGAACACACCATAGCTTGAACACAAAGTGGAAAAATATGAATACCGAAATAAATACTTTTAACGGGTTATTCATCCAATCAGTATGTTTTTAAACTTTATACTTTCTTATACTTTGCATTTGATATACACTACGCCAAAAAGACCTTTCGTCACACATGGTCATTTTTGAACGGTCACACGGTGACATTTTTATGTGACTAAATGTACCAGCCTTAAATAAACAGCCACACTTGATCCGACTTGTGTGACCATTTCGTAAAATATTTGTCACGCATTTGTGTATATATGTGACTAGAGGGTAACTGGTAAATATTTTTTGACATTTTAGTCACTTTTAATTCAGGACGTTTGACCGATACAAATCAGCTCGAAACATTAGTCACACTATAGATATACATATGTGACAAATATATGTCACACAATTGAACAGTGTGACCAAAGAAGATATATGGTCACACGAAGTACTTGTGTATGTGGCTAAATTATATAGTCAAGTTTGTCACACATTATATAAACGTGACTGCTATTCTTTGCTGAATAGTTAGCCACATATGAATTTGAAATGTGTGACAACTAAAAATTCAGTTTGAAGCGTTAGTCACGAAATGCATTTAAGAGTGACAAATATATGTCACACACTTGAAGAGTGTGACCAAATGTCATATATGGTCACACAAAACCATACAAACATGATTAAGTGTAACGAAAATTCGACACATATGGTCACGTAAGTTAATATGTGTGTCTAAAGTTTAATGTGTGTTTGCTTGCCAAATCCTAATGTGTATAGTCACAGTTATTTGAAGCACGATCATGTGACTATAGGCTTTACAATAGTCACACCATATCACAAATGTGTATCAATAGGATGTTTATGGCCACGTTATAAGGGTATTATATGTGACCAATACATTCAAAATAGTCACATTGTGAAGTATTCACGTGACTATTATTTATAGCACAATGGGAAGTCAGTTATCATTAACCTTGATATTAGTCACATTGAGTTTTTGTGTGACTAAATCATAGTCATATTTTGTCACACAATATTCAAGCGTAGTCACAATTCGATACATATGGTCACACATTTATGATAAACTGTGTACTAGCAGTGCTAACTATGTACTACTACTAGTACATAGTTAATACGGCTAGTACACAGTTTATGCTGCTAGAAATTATAGTTTTTTATAATCTGGAATCCTTTAATTTAAAAGAGTATTCGCAAGTACGAACTTAACAATTAATACAACAACAACAACACAAACAACAACATAAATCCTTTTAAAGAGTATTTGCAGCAAAACAAAAGCTTAAATAGGTTCTGCAGACAAAAATAAATCCCTAAACAGAGTGCTACAGCTTGAGAATGATATTTGCTTCACTTTGATTTTCGTATAACAATACCTTCACAGTCGGTTTGATAGTAGGCATCCTTTGCTTGTAGATTTACTACTGGAAATACGTTATCATTTTGCTCGTGAATGACTGTACTAAATTCCTCTTCGACATAGTCATACGTTTCTTTGTAATTCTTGTTAGGTGTTTTAAAGACAATAGACAACTTATAATTTGCCGGGTCTTTCACATAAAACACTTGTTGTGCTTGTGAGGCTAATATGAACGGATCATCCTTGTGGCCTATACTATTCAGGTCTACCAATGTATAACCAAGATTTATCGCGTTTGACCCCACTTTTTTTGAATTAACCCAATCACATTTGAAAAGAGGAATTTGCCTGCAATGGTAATCTAGTACCCATATCTCTTGTAAAACCCCATAATAATATGCTTTTCTTGTGGTTGAAACTTCCTTCGATATGTGAATATCTGCTGCCTCAACACTAACCCCACTGTTCTGGTAAACTATGCCATCATTACTTTTCGTACGAAATGTATACCCATTGATGTTATATGCCTCGTATTTCACTATGGTGGCGCGTGGTCCAAATGATATCCACCTCACAGTTTCTGATACACTATCTTTGGATATTGCTAACTCTCTCTCAACCTGAATTTCATTACAAGTACATGTTACCTTTAAAGTGCAGGAACAACTCACTTATATTTATCAAAAATAAACTATTAGTATAAACAACACATACGAGTGATTACCTCTTTGTGTAACCACGTAGCAAAAGATTTAGTGTGCTCATGCTCCAGCAATGCCACTTTTCTACCCGGGTATTTTGTTTTCAAAAATTGCTTGTGTCTCCTGAAACAAAACAATGTATTTGATTATTATATCTGATACAACATTTTAAGCAACGAAATAGACATGTATGTGTTAGTAATACTTACTCGATATACGGCACAATTTCATCTGTATTCTGTATTACATACAAATGTGCTTTCTGAAAGACGTCTCCGGAAAGTACATTTGATTTGCCGGCCGACAATGGCTTTCCATCCTCATTTTCATTGGTTACATGTTTATCAGGTGGGATACCGATAGTTTTCATGGTTTTATGATACTTGCTAAAAAACTCTATTGTTTCTTCCGCGATAGTCTCCTCAGCAATGCATCCCTCTGGTCTATTTCTGTTTTGCACATGTCCTTTAATAACCTTCATACATCTTTCGAAGGGATACATCCACCGAAAGCATACGGGAAAACATAATTTTACCTCCCTAGTTAGGTGCACTGTCAAGTGTATCATAATATCAAAAAATGACGGAGGAAAGAACTTCTCGAGAAGGCACAGTGTCACAACAAGTTCGTGTTGCATCTTATCTAGTTCTTTCAAGATGATTTCTTTCCTACATATAGCTTTAAAGAAAAAGCAAAACCTGATAATAGCAAATCGTGTGGGTGGGTGCATGATTGTACGTATAGCAATGGGCAAAAACTATTGCATTAGCATGTGATAGTCATGCGATTTAAAGCCAATGAGCTTCTTATCATTTTGGCTGACCAAACTAGAGAAATTTGAACAATAGCAATGTGGTACCCTGATGTTTCTTAACGTTTCACAAAAGATGTCTTTTTTTGTATTCTAAGTATTGTTAAGTATATTCCGCGTGCTTAATAATATAACTCAAAGTATCACTCTAACACAAGGTGTGTGTTTAGATCCTACATAAAATAACAAGAAAATAAAAGTGGTTGTGAAACTAATATGGAGAAAAGTGTGTTTACTTAGATTTCATTACTATCTAGCTATCTTTTACCGGTTAATTGGTTTGTTACAATTGTGTGGATGATGGGTTGTATTCCTTAATACCATTCGTAGGGCCGTGTAATATCTTCCCTAACTCTATAAGCGCAAACTTCATTCTATAGCGACACGTTTAATATCCAAACCATGAAATCACTAGTAATTACTTATGCATTAAATACAACCAAATAATCATAGTACACATCCGATTCATGTTTCTTAAGACGTTCAAGCAAGTCACCAATTGGAAGTTAGCCGGTTTTCTTAAGCCTGACATCGACATCACCCACCGACAACAATTAACAACAAACCAACAACAAGTAATCAATAGCTAGGTTTCATTAGATCTAGGCAAACACAAGAGAAACCTAGCCTAGCATATTAATTGAAAGACAAGCATAAGATATAATCACACAACACATAGACATATTGAATGATTTAATGGAAGACTTATCTTTAATTAATCATGGATGAAACAAGGGTGAAAAACCCTTGAAAAAGGCAGTAAATTCGACCTAGGGTTTATCCCTAAAGTTACACACTTTAATGAAGAAAAATCCTAAAGTATATATAGAAAATACACTCTGACGGTGTTAGGTTATAAATCCTGATGCCGTCAACTCACCGTGTCTAGGGTTGTCGGATCACCTAGATCTACTTCTGACGCCGTCAGCCTTTAAAACCTTCTGGGCTGTCTCTCTTTAACTTAACACCTGATGGCCTGGACCTTGCAACACGGTGTAAACATGCTAAATCCTTCCTTGGTCATCTAGTAGAGTCTGAGTCCACCTCTTTTGTCTTTAGGTGACGGGGTCAGCATCCAAAGCCTGACGCCCTCAGGTAGGAATTCCAGCACGATTTGAGACTTTGTCGTTTTCTTTACTTTTATGCTCCAAAAACGTCCAAAATGCAATGTTTTCCAGAATTCTTCCTGAAAGTACCTAAAATGACAAAAGGAACGATTTAAGGCAATATTTGATCATAAAATAACAATTTAGAGATTAAATGACCCCCTAAAAGCGTAACACTTTTCGCCTCATCAAAGTTATTGTCACCTTTGTAGTTTATAATTAACTATCACATGGGATAATTTAATATTATCTTGTCACTTTGTTTATTCTCTATTAGAAACCCCCACGTCAAAGATAATTTTCTTCTACCTCTCGATCGTAGGATTGGTACTACTTGCCGAAACCGAACCTCGATACCTTGAACGAACTCGAAACCTCGATCTAGCACTCGAACTTCGATGACCACAATAACCTCGGCTCTTGATACCACTTGTTGGAAAATACCTCGACAACAAACCCGAAGTTTGATCGCGGAACGCTAGATCGCGAGTTGTATCGATCGAGCATAAGTAGCAAACACGAGAGACTACAAAGAACCAACAAGAATATTGCACACGATATACCCTCGTACCAAACCTTTATTAAATAATCTAATAAAGCTATTACAACGAGGAAGAAGAATGAATAACTAGCATCCCCTCATCTCTATTTATAGAGATGAGGGGTAGAAACCTTATCTTGCCTTGCACTCCAAGCTACCTAATCCTAGTTTATGTCTAACACCTAATCTAATTACAAAAGTACACTTAAGTCCCTAATCTATATTTAAGTTTACTAGTAAATATATAACATTTTAATTCTTCCATCATACTCATTTCGAACCCGTCGTGCATAATTTTAGAAAAATCATCGCACATTTCTTGACAAGTAGACCCAAATATAATGCCGTCTACTTAAATTTGGACAATGATAAAATGCAAGTTATTTTTCTTGGTGAATAGTGTGTCATCAACAAATCCCATGGTATATTGGTGTTCTGAAAGAAAGGTTTTAAGTCTATCGTACCAAGCCTTAGGTGCTTGTTTAAGACCATAAAGAGCCTTTTTAAGTTTCTATATATGATTAGGTTTTTCGAAGTCAATAAACACGGGAGATTGGGATACAGTACTAAATGCAGAAAAAGATCTCAGAATAGTATTCGACTTGTGTTTCTGACTTTTTGCTGTTGATGTATTATAAAAGTACGTTTTCATTGGTATCAATATCTATTGCTTCGTCACATGATATGTGGCTACTATAAATATAACACAGTTTTATAAAAGAAAAATCAAGTAATTACCAATAGATTCCAATTCACTTTTTCGGGTTGTTTGGTTTCTCCTTATGGTCCAAGCTGCATACACTCCATTTTACACCTCCATCCATTGTTACCTCCACACCAGTCACTTTTTTACCACCCCCTGCAACCATTTGATGTTAAATGTTAGTTTAATTAATTAATAAGAATATAATTAAACCACTATGTGTTTGAAAACTAAACTCTAATTACCATTGACACACAAACCCTGGAGACTAAAATATCTAGCTAAGTAATTAGTTTAGAAGCATGACATATAATCATAAATTTGACATCTAAAGAAATAATATTAAGTTTAGATGGATTCTCGTTTGTTTTGATATTAAAGTGAGCTAAATCTTAATGTTCTTTACATCGTCTGACTAATAATTATCAGAATAAGCAAAGCCCCTTATGGTGTAAGGCTCCTCAATGGTCCATGCATTAATAGGCAGTATTACTTCATGGCACGGTGTTGTAATCACAGAATCTGTGTTCAGCTGGTAGATGACGCTTTCTGGTTTATACCACCAACCTGCACATTAACCATATACCATACAATGTTATTACAATCTTTTATCTTTCTATCTACCGATTCAAGTCGTTTTATGTTACTTGTTCTTACTTGTTGAGCCAAAAATAAAAAATAAAAAATTCGAATGTCAAATGTGTCTCATATTCTATTTAGAAAAGAACATGCAATATATTTATTACTAACTAGTGTAACTTTTATATACATACCAAGAGACATTCACACCGTAAATGTGTTAGTATTTTTTTGTTTTTGAAAGGATTATGTTTTAGTATTTGTTGTTCAAAAAAATGTTTCAAGAAATTACCTTTTGAATTAGCTAGCTCTTCATCGACGTTTGACGGAAACACAGGGTTGTCTTTGAAGTGGTAAAAATTTTCAGACTCTAGTGTCGTTACTATGATACGTTTTAGCCACTTGACCATTCGACTGGCAGTGAATCCAGGAAGAATCATTCTCATAGGGAATCCGTGATCAGGAGCCAAAATTTCACCATTTTGCATATAGGCCAATACGATATCTCTTGCTGGATCCCTTGCCAACTCGATTCTTATGCTAGTTACGTATTTTGAACCGCCGCCTCATGGGACATCTTCTGCTCCCTCGAAGCACGCATATAGTGCACCTTTTTTCTAGCTGTAAATCCCACATCTTTTTAAGATTTGGAACAACGGAACCCCGTTCGATACTGAGGTTGATTTGCACCCGCACCCTAGTTATACCCTAAGGGTACGTTTGGTAGAGAGAATTTCAAAGAAATGAAATGAAGTAGATAATAGAAATTCAGAGAATATAAATCAATAGAAAATTTTGTTCAATTCTAATTTTTGGTAACAACAGAGACTTGACCCGAGAAATGAAAAAAAAAATAATTAAATAATATTTTATCTTATGAGACTCACATGTATTTGTTTGTTATTTTTTTTAAAGAATTTATTTTTTCTAAATAACAATTCTAAAAAATATATATATATTTTTTTTAAATTATTTTTTTTAAATTTATTTTTTTAAAAATTTTATTTTTTAAAAAAAATTATTTTAAAAAAAAAACTTATTTTTAAAAAACACTTATTTTTTAAAAAAATTATTTATTTTTTTTAAATTTATTTTTTATAAAATTAATTAAAAAAAACTATTTAAAAAAATTTATTTTTTCTAAATAACAATTCTCTAAAAAATATATTTTAAAAAAAATATTTTTTTTAAATTACTTTTATAAATTTTTTAAAATAAAAGTACACTCTTTAAAAAAAATTATAATTTGAAGCGATTTGAAGAAAAAATATAAAACTTAAAAAAAAACTTAAAAAAAAAAAGAAACTGATTTATCTAAATTCTCCACCAAAATGATGGAAATAGAGGTTAACCAAATTACACAACCATTTCCCTCCAACTCTCCATCAATTTCCCTTCAATTCTCCACTTTTTTTATTTCTCTCTACCAAACAAGAGAATTCAATCCAATTCCATTTCTCCTCTTTCTTTTCTCTCTACCAAACACTCCCTAAGGTCTGCTTTGTCATATTCTGTTCCTTCCTACGATTTGCAGAGCAAAACAATGTCACTGGGAGTTCCCTAGAAAGAAAGTCTTTGACAAGCTGGGTCATGGTGAAACTAGCAGGTCGTTTCGCCAAACTGCATATTTCCACGGTCCAATCCTCCCATGTGGCATTTGGGACTGCACCGTGGTTTCGGACATAATGGATTGGGGCAGGGGTAATAAACCCATGTTGCATAAGTTTATTCATTGGTGGCTCGGAGTTGAATGGGTGCTTTCCCATGAGTCGTATCATTGATGGATTGCGCTTGATCCAGTTATCTGCCATGCCCACGTCTTGTGAGCCAAAAATGGAACTTTCCATCTCAGTGTTGGCCTTTTTTATGAAATCACGATAGTCCACCTCATCTTCCTCATCATCACTCGATTCGCTCTTATAGTTGACAATCTTCTTATAACCGGACTCTAGTGACGTTACTATGATACGTTTTAGCCACTTGACCATTCGACCGCCAGTGAATCTTGGAACAATCATTCTCACGGGGAATACTTGATCAGGGCCAAAATATCTACCATTTTGCATATATGCAACCTCTTCATTTGTTGGAACCATTATAGCTTTGAGATGAGATCAATATAGAACTCATATTTGCCATAGAACCAATGAAGCAATCATAGCCACCCATTTGTATTTTCCACCTTATTTTTAAAACAACATATCTTGCAAACGGTAAATCTTCAAGCTACAAAAAAATACCATCGTGACGAGAATTAAATCATCTTTCTATAGATATGTATTGTTATATACTTTCGACGAATTTTTTTTCAACAATTTTTTTTTTTTTTTTTTTTTTTTTTTTTTTTTTTTTTTTTTTTTAATTTCCGCTCAGAAAAATCATATATGATTCGTAAAAATAATATATGATTTGATTTTTACAAATCATATATGATTCTTACGAATCATATATATGATTTGTAAAAATCACATATGATTTGATTTTAACGAACCACATATGACTTTTACAAATCATATATGATTTTTCTGGGCGGAAATTTTGAAAAAAAAAAGTTCATCGAAAAAAAAAGTTCCTCGAAAGTATATAACAATGCATGTCTATAGAAAGATAATTTAATTCTCGTCGCGATGGTATTTTTGTTTTCGCGTAACGATTTACGGTTTGCGAGATATTTAATTTTTAAAAAAATGGTGAAAGTTTATTTTTTTTTATTTTGATAAAAAAATGAGTGGTTAATATTGCTTGATTGGTTCTCTGGTAAAAATTGGTTCTACACGGATCTTTTGGCTTATATCTTTATATTCAAAATATCCCGGTTTTCCCATGTCTGTTTCAATTGTTGGATATATCTGTAATACCTAAAAATTTAAAACTTTTCAAAATTACCAAAATGCCCCTATAACTTTAAAATTTAATAAAAACTATAATAAATTAACAAATAAATCCCAAACTCCTAAAGATTCACAAACTATGATCAATAATAATTTTTATAAGGCATTTGAAATATATAATTTCACTTAAAAATTAAATAGGCCACGCCTAGGAAAGTTTGTAAGTCCAAAAGTATTTTTTATATTTGTACCTAACTAAATAAAAGGAGATAAATACAAAATAAATTAGGAAGGGTTGAAAATCTGATTTGGTCTTATACCTAGCCCAATATACTCGGCCAAGGTGGGTTACAAATCTCCTATTTACATTCCAAAATCCCGTACCCCATTTTACACCAAAAAGAAAACCCTAAAACGCCTCCAAAATCAAAAGAAGTTTACCAAGAACTATTCTGAACATCTGGGTATTTTTTGTAGCTGTTTCAAAGGCTTAAGAACATAAGAAAAATATTGCATAAGGTGGGGAGTGATCGGGCAAGGCTGTGGAAATTGTTTCTGTCAAAAAAATCCATACCGAGAAGAAAATATTGCACACGATTCAATCCATTGATCCTAACCACTTGGGGTATTTTTGTATCACTCTTTATACTCTATTACATCTGTATAAAATACTAGATTCGATCCATGCATGCTTATATGGCCATACGAAATTATTTCTAACTAAAACCCTAATATCGGGCTTAAAACAAAACCGGCTATATACGAATTTTACATGGCTTATATATATTTTTATAACCTGTTATTTTCATCTTAGAACACTGTAAAAATATACTACAAATTATTGGAGGCCTATATGGAGTGGTTCGAAATATTGTTATTTTACCGTTTGGTTTAAAAAGACAACGAGACATATACGAATTTTCTGAAGCATATATATATATTTTTAGAGCACGTAATATTGATCATAGAACCTGGGAAAAATATTCTATGCATTGTTTGAAGCTCGTATAAATTATCTTGATTTTTTTGTTTGTTACTGGTTCAATAAAAACGAAAAGAAAAAGGAAAAAATGGGTCGAGGGGTCTAGTGTTTGGATTTTGGGTGTTATGAGATTGATAATAAATGCATAATGATGGTATAATAATTACTTAATGATTGGGAGGAATTTGGTTTAGGGTTTTTTATAAATAAAAGTAAATCGTGTGAGTTTTTGGAAAATACAAGGGGTTGTTTTGCAAATTTAAAAACTTGAGGGCTGTTTTGGAGACCTTATGAACTTAAGGGAATTCGTATAAAAATAGTAAAAGGGGTGTTTGGATGATTTTTATNTATACTTTGTGTTTAGATACAAATTGAGTAGCACCCCAGTGACATGTATGCTTCCGCTGGACCCGATTTTGGGGTGTTACAGGGTCTTATGTATAAAATGGATAATTGAAGGATATAAAATGTAATTTCCTAAATATAAGGGTTAAAAGTGTAAAACTTGTAAATTGTGAAGGTGATTGGTACTATGCTTAAAGTCAAGGATGAAATGTGTAAATTCTGTAATGTAATGGTTAAATGTGGTAATATGGATTTATTGTGGACATATTGGTAAATTAAATAATTATAATGACTAAATTGGAAATTAATGGAAGTAAAGGGTTTAAAATGTAATATTGATAAACTTTAGGGTTTAAAAGGGTAATTAATGTTAACTAGTGGACAACTTGTGTAAATAAAGGAAACTTAACATATGTGCATGATAAACCTTTAACTTTGACATATTTGCATTATAAACCCTAAAATATGAAAAGTTAACATAATAAACCCTAAACTATCATGATTAACTAATAAAACCTAATTCCATAAAATACATTTATTTAATGACTTGAATATTAATCCTTTCTAATTATGAAACCTGCTATTTTTGGAAACTTACTAAATCTAGAAAGTTACTAAATATAGAAATCTACTAAATATGGAAAGTTACCTAAAATGGAAGTTAAACTAAAATCAGTAATCTGACTTCATGTTCAATTGAAGATAAGTCTTTATTCATACAATATGTCTATGTGTTGTGTGATATATATTTGTGCTTGTCTTTCTTTTAATATGCTAGGCTAATTTACTTTGTGTTTGCTTAGATCTAATGAAACCTAACTATTGATTATCATGTGATGTGTATGTTGTGATTGTATTTGGGTGAATGTTTCATCTACGTTAGACTAAGGAAAACTGGCTAATCTCCTTATATGGTAACATGCTTGAACGTCTTTAGAAACGTGAATCATATGTGCGTTATTGGTTTAAAGTAGTATTTCATGCATAGGTTGCTATCGCTGAGCTCATGATAGGATGCTTGACGTATCGTCATAGAGTGAGGTAGGAACTTATAGAGTTAGGGAATTGAACGCACTCCCTACGACTTGTTAGGAATACACCGTCATCCAAGCAAACTAAACATACTAGTCACATGGTAAAAGATAGTTAGGGAGTAATGAAATCTAAGTAAACACTATTCTCCACCACTGATTTTTTCTAAAACAAAAAAATACAAAAATATAAGTAGCTTAGAAGTAGATAATTTGGGTTAGTTGACTAGCAACTAATTCCGCCCTATCCTCCAAAACCAGAGATTTACTGCTTTCATAAAACATAAAAATACAAAAAGAATCTTCCTCCACCCTTAGACCTAGATTAGAGTAGTTTTTAGCCTAACGAACACTATTCCCTATGAGAGAACGATCAATCCCCGGTACTTGCCACTTCACTAATACTACATCGGTCAGGTACACTGCCTGGTGGGGATTGCAAGCTTCTCGAGATCCCTGAGAGGTAAAACGTAGTGCGTGTTGCAATCCACGCGCATCCAA
>LBNU01036335.1:0-10833 GCA_014162995.1 Artemisia annua | reverse complement strand
CTTCAAAGACATCCACGGTCCTCTTTATGGAGAACCTCAGCCTTCGAATCATTCTTTCCCTCCTATGAGGAAATAGAAAGAATGGTTGAGAACCATCTCCATCAAGCAATGGACCTCCAAACAACCTTGCTTGACTCAATCCAACATCCACCACCACCCTCTCCAAACAACCCTCCTCCACCCACTCATCGCCATACTTGCTCACAATGTGAGCAAATGGTCCAACTTGGTGAAAACATAAAAACCTTGCTTCACCAATTCCACGATGAGACCCGCTTCACCCTCCAACACATCCTAGAGCGTTTGAATGCTCTCTTCCATCCGAACCATTCCTAGAGCTAATTTTTGGAGGCCGTTTGCCCCAAATTAAGAAGTGTTGGAAGTCACCTACTTATAGAAGTAGGATGTTATTTTATTTCTTAGTTTATTTTTATTTTTATTTTTATTTTAGAAGTAGGAGGGTGACATTCCATTTCTTGTCATTTGACTTTTGAGAGTCAAAGTTTTTACTTGAAATGAATTCTTCTTACTTGCATTGTTAGTTGAACATATATGAGTTGTGCTTGTGTTGGCTTTCATTCCTCATATTGTGTGGTGAATACATTATTGTCAATGTGCGTTTATCACCAACTAACCATTTTTTTGTAGGTTCAAAATCCATGATTCCTTCTTGGCACTCCATTTAAGGGAGTATCAACCAAGGGGGAGCATGCGTTCCGCTACGCTACTCTTCTTTTTGTTTTGACAAAAAGGGGGAGAAAGTAATATCTAAACTTAGAAACTTAAAATGAAAATGATTTTTCGTTAATTAAGTAAAACAAGTTTAAATATAAGCGTTTTTAAAGACTTAACGCTAAAATTAGTGATTTACTTAAAAACGAAGTTTATGTTTTGTCATCAACAAAAAGGGGGAGATTGTTAATACAAATATCGCCTAAAAACGTTATTTATATTTTACGATCTTTGCTAAGTTTTGTTAACGACAAAGTCTAAACTTTAGTTTTTGGTAAAACATAATTCTAGTTTAAAGTCTTGCATAATCATACTTTTGCTACATTTTACATTTCACATTTTCATATACAACACAACATTTTCATATTTCTTTAACTAGAAATGTCACATCCCATTTATGGTAAGTTGTCATTTTGCAATTAAGGAAACATTGTGTGTTTGACTAACCATAAGTTTTTCTTACACAAAGTTGTGTTTGGCTAGCATTAACTTGATGTGACCTTGTTTGGTTGTACACATTAAGTTGTCTTTGTTTTACATGCCATAATTATGTTACATCACATCATGGTATTATGGCATTCACAAGTCACTTCATACTTATGGCTAGGTTGTGTGTTTGACTATCCATAAGCCTTATTCTACAAGTTATGTTTATGACATGTAATAAGTTGATGTGACTTAGGTTGGTTTGGAACTTATGGCAAAGGTTCAATCTGTCAGATCTGGCGGAACCCTGGGGATACACGGGCGGAACCCTTGTGAGGGTTCCGCGGGTTCCGCCAGGACAAAAAGAACTTTGCCTATAAATACCAAACCATTTGCTAGCATTTTTCTTTTATCACTTCTCATCATTTTTTCACACACATTCAGATTATCATTCATCTAACCCTTAACCATTTCATTGTTGTGAAGTTTCTTATTGTAGCAAAGAAGTTCACTAACTCATTTCTAGTTTCAAGCTTCCAACAAGAAGTTGCAAGTCTTGATAACTAAAGCATTGTGTAGATTTCTTTAAGTCTATACTTCATATTCATTGTGTGTTATAGTTGTGATCGGTTAGTATTTGTGCCTTAAAATACAAAGTGTAAAGGGAGTTGTTGTACCCTTGTGAAAGAACTATCGGGAGTGGTTGTACCCTTGGTAAAGAACTCGACATTTAGCTTAGTGTCGGAAAACGTGTATAAGCGACGTGTAAGGTTTTCTCCGCCGGATAAAGGAGCTTGTTGATAGTGCTTGAAACTCTCGAGTTGGATACTCGGGGCGTGGACGTAGGGCAAGGACAAAAGAGGTCCTTGTAGCCGAACCACGATAAACTATCGTGTTGTGGTTTGATTGTTCTTTCTTTATCTTTGCATATATTTATATTGTGTTTGATATATCTTCAAAACTAAATCTTTGTTTACACGAAAGTTTCAATAAGATTTTAAAAGATAATCAACGCTAAAAAGAGGTAAACTATTCAACCCCCCCTTCTAGTTTTCCACATTCACGATTCCCCTGAGCTCCCTGCAGTTCCACCTCAAACCAAACACGTTCATCAACCTGTACTCCATGGACTCCTGTTTTAACACCAGGACCAAGTTGTTTGAACCCAACTTGTTTATGACTAAGTTGTTTGAACCCAACTTGTTTATGACCAAGTTGCTTGAATCCAACTTGTTTTGACCCTCCATAATTTTGTACACCAAAAGTCATCACTTTTGCTTCAAGAGTATACACACAGTTCTCTTTCCTGATCCCGGTCATCATAACCCGACAACCTTTGATCACCTTGACTCTACCCATCTGCATCTTCACAGTATAACCCTCTTTTTCAAGAGTACCCAATGAAATCAAGCTTTTTCTTAACCCTGGAACATACCTGACATCTTCCAGTATAAAGCTTGAACCATCATGCAACTGCATCTTCACTTTTCCTGTCCCTTTGATAGTGCATGTCCTGTTATCACCTAACTGAACCGAACCACCATCAACATCCTTGAAGTCATACAAGAAGTCCATCCTAGGTGTCATATGATAAGACCCACCTGAATCCATTACCAATTCAGCCATCTCATCATTCCCGACTACCATTAAGGCTTCTCCAAAGTAGGCGTTACCCTCGTCACCAGAAGAATCAGAATCCTGATCGTGCTTACCCTTCCTGACGAACCCACTTGACTTCTTCCTTGGACAGTCTCTCTTCAGATGATCCTCTGAATGACATATGAAGCACTTGAGTTTACCAGTTCCACCCCTTGACTTAAACTGCGAACTTCTACCAGAATGAGCTTTCCTTGAATGATCTGACCCTCCCCTTACATATAACCCGTCACCAGTTTCTTCCTTTGTGCCTTCAGTTCTTTTCTTCAACTCTCTTGAATTCAGAGTCGCCAGAACATCCTCCATTGTCAAGGATTCCCTCCCATACAACAATGTCTCCACAAAGTTTTCATAAGACGATGGCAACGACGTAAGTAACATAAGTGCCTGATCCTCAATATACTACAATATACTACAAAGAACCGACCGAATATTGCACACGATATACCCTCGTACCAAACCTTTATTAAAACACGTAATAAAGCTATTACAACGAGGAAGAAGAATGAATTAACTAGCATCCCCCTCATCTCTATTTATAGAGATGAGGAGGTGGAAACCTAGCTTGCCTTGCACTCCAAGCTAACTAATCCTAGTTCTAGTCTACCACCTAATCTAATTATAAAGTACACTTAAGTCCCTAATGTTTAAGTTTACTACTAATATTTAACAGAAACCCAAACTAATAATTACACGATCATCAAATATCATCTCACATAGCGTATTAAATCCTACCAAAAGTACAACTTCTAAACCAAATTCTACCAAATGCACCACTTCTTAACAAAATGTGTATAATCCACCAATATGTGCCATAGTTACCCAAAATGTACTACTTCTAAACAAAATATGTATAAAACACTAAGTGTACCTAATTAAGCAAGGAATGTTTATGCGGAATGGGGAATGTGAGGTTGGTCCGGATTCGTGAAGGAGAAGCACAAATCATACGGTTTAATGTTTTTGTAGCTGCGAGTGAGAAAAAAAAGGGGGCGGCAGGATTAGAGTGGAGAAGTGCTAGGTTTTGATTTTGGGGAAAAGCAGGGCGGAAGTAGGCGGGAGACTTGGAAAGTAGAAGCTGGGATCTGAAATTTTCACATTTTAGTGGTTAAGATGCATAAGTTAAATTTTACTTCGAATAAAAAGAAACGTATATGAGCAATTACAAATATTAGTATTAATGTAAAAATTTTATACTTCTTACCATAAAAAATATTATAACCTTATTAAAAAAAAAGGTAAGAAGATTACAAAACCTTGACACAAATTCGATCGCTTAACTTAGGCTGGACCAGGAAGGAGGGTCAATCCTTCTCATTTTCTCTGCCACTTCAGCTTTCTCTCTCAAGCGACCTTCAGGCGATTGGGTGCCCCATTAAGGGCGACCTTCATCAATTTTTATTTTTTCATTTTTTTTATTTTAAACATTTTTAACACAAACTTAAATTTCATTAATAATTAAAACCTTAAATTTTATTAATAATTAAAACAGTATATAGATTAAAAACATTACATAAACATAACATAAACATTACATAAACTACAATTGGTGATCCGGGTGATCCCAGGTTTGAGAGTTGTCTGAGCGTTAACCATCATCGTAAGCAGAGTAGTTCGCAAACCTGCTCTCGTCGTAATCTCGTTCCAATCTGCTAAACTCCCGCTCCTTACTCTCGTTCCAACCCGCATCTTCTTCGTAACCTAGCCCAAATTGAGTCAGCTGAAGTTGATATTCTTGTTTCTCAATAAATCTAAGTTGAGGCACCTTGCCCAAAAGGGTGTTGTAGATGTTAAGTCGTTAGGTGTAAAAATGACGTTGGTTCCTTTAGTTGTGTTGTGCTAGAAGTGTTGATCGGGTAGTGGTTCCTCTTTTGTAATGGAACCCGGTATCTAGCATTGTACGGAATAAAGTGTAGGCGAAGAAGGTTTGGCTCTACCTCGTGGAAGAGCTCGATATTTAGCTTTGTATTGGATAAAGTGTAAGCGACGTTGTGAAGGCTACTCCGCCAGTGAAAGGAGTTTGTCTTGTATAGTGTTAACGGAACTCTCGAGTTGGGTACTCGGGGAGTGGAGTAGGGCAAGGAAGGTCTCCCTGTAGCCGAGCCACTATAAATACTTGTGTTATGGTTGTGTCTTTCAATATCTCTTTTAGTATAGTTCACATGCTTACACAACTATATATATCCAAAAACACAAAACTAGATTGACATAAGTCGATCTAAAAGTTTTAAAACGAAGTTTTAATTGGTAAAATTATTTAACCCCCCTTCTAGTTTTCTACAATCAGCATGAAGATCAATAATTGCTCTCGCGGAACTAGACCTACCCCATGATTTCATACACATTGAGGCTGTATAAGTATCTAACATCAATGGGGTACCAAGTTTTGTAGCAATAGCTCTAAATCCATCCTCCATGAATGCCGTAATAGGGACATCATGGGGTTTAACCCAAACAAGTACTCTTCAATTCTTTCTTAGACATGTTCGTCACAGGAGACCACTTGCTGAGAATCAATGGCACATTACATATCATTCAGTGTGCATTTCCAGCATTGATTCCATACCAGTACTATAACTGAATTTGGAAAAAAAAATGCCTTTTGAATTCATCATAGTACAAGTCAGACCAAATCTACTCTACGCGTTCTTGATATAGTACTCAACCACGGGAAAATCAACACTTTTACCCAAAAAGAACCCATGAACAAAGTTCTCAAGACGGTCCTTTACCTGTAGGACATATTCAGTTGAAACTGAAACATCAGACCCATTACCAGTCGGGGCAATTAAGGTCCGAAAGTTAGCAACTTTCTTACTTTGTTCACCATTTAGACGATTAACATAGGAAGCAGGCCGCGTATTCGATTTATCACCATTAACATAATCTTCCTGCCCTTCAATTGATGGAGTCTCGTTAGTACCAATAGTAGCTTCTTTTGTGGATATTAGGAGTTCATAACGTATATTTTCATACATTTTAAAATTTTCCGTTGCAAATTCGTTGAAAATTTTTGAATATTTGCAACAGATTTGCAGCTGAAGTATAAAACTCTTATTTTTTTATATATATTTTTCAATATTCCGTTGGAAAATCTTTTCACAATTTTAATTTTTCCAACAGATTTGCAACGGAAACTAAAAATAATTTCTTTTACATTTAAGTTTTTTTTTTTTTTTTTTGTTATAAATTCGTAGCAATTTTGCAACGAAATTGCAATGGGGCATATAAAAATAAATATAAAATCAATTAGTTTAATTTTTGCAATGGATTTGCAACCGTTTTCTATGTTGTAGCAAATATGTTGGTAATCCGTTGCAAAACAGTAGCGAACTTGCAACCGAAAATTTCCGTTGCATTAGCCTGTTTTTGTAGTAGTGAACAAAGTGTCCCACTTTCGTATAAAATATAAATTTTTCTTTTTGCCCCTTAGATGTCTCCAAGTAGCTAGGCTTGTAAATTGAAAAGGAACAAACCAAAGCTGAACATGAAATTGGTTGGCGCAATCCTCATCCAGGAGGATAAGTACCAAAGAGGGAGTGATTGCAACACCGAGGCAAATCCTTCATTGGCTGTGGACCGGAGAGAAGATTTCATAAGAAAACTTGCCTCTTATAATGAACCAACACCTTTTGAAGCGTGCCCAAGTGAGAGTGGTATCACGATACGTAACCTCTTAGAAATCTTTCACCTAACCTTCAAAGCTAAAGAAGTGAGCCAGCGTGGAAAGTACACAATATTGTGGGAATGGAGAAGAGAGGAATTCCACTCAGCTCGCAATTCTTCACCTATATTGTCGATTTCCTTTTTATTCTATGAACTTTCTCTTTGATAGACCTCCAATGGGTTATTGACCTCTAACTTACGAGATATGATTAAACGAGTGCATTCACCCTAATATTTTGCTTCCTTAGCTCTACGAAATCTAGGTTGAGATACATGTGAAGAAGATCAGTTGTGGTAGAGTAAGGCATCATATATATAACCTTTTAATAAGAAATCTTTTACGAGATTGCAACATTTTCGTGAATGTTTCTTTTGCATTATATCATCTTCCATAGTCACTCACTTTCTAACACGATTTTTACCAATTATGGATGTTTCTTTAGTTTTAAATCATTTTTGGGCGCATCATATTTTTTTGGCACCATGAAGGTTTTATGTTGCTCATACCATTCTAAGAATAAACGACATATGTGTTCTCTATAATACCCACTTATTATGTTATCTATGCACTTCTTCTGGAAATTTCAATGAAGGGCGAACATAGACCTACAATTATATTCGTTTTTGTTACTACACGTCAACGATAGTCGAGAATAATTCAAGAATGAGTAACCTTCAAGTTGGATGACATTAATTTATCCTTTGGCTTCACACAAGTTCTTTAACTTGGAAACTGTTTTATTTGCTGCAGCAGTAGATTGTGGGGTCTATGTTTGCGCCTACATGGGTTTTCCTGATGAAAAGCCGTGATTTCATNAAAAAAAAAAAAAAAAAAAAAAAAAAAAAAAAAAAAAAAAAAAAAAAGGCATCCAAAATGATGACAGCTTGAATGCTTTTCTTCACGGTGAGGTATGAGGTTCAAGTCCAGAAAGTCACCCCTAAAACGATTTTGCATATGGTTTACAATAAAAGAAGATCATGTGTAATGTCTCAACCTACCACAAGGGTTATTTATCATGTGTATTTTAAAGTAGAGCCAAGGAAGCAGAATAACACGCTAGGGGCAAAAATTGGGACCAATGGCATAGTGCACCGGTGTTGGTGCGAGTCAGCTCCCCGTTGGTCCACTCATGGGCGTTATTCGCATTTATTTATTTATTTTTGTGAGTGGGTTAGTATTTTTTGTGGGGTTTTTTTACGGGACTCACATGCACCAATTGTGTTATTGCTAAGGAGGATATTTTAGTTATTGGAGAGATGCCGAGGTAACACACCAATAATAGTTATTCGTGCTCCTTTCACCTAGGTCTGTAACAAAGTTAAAGAAGCGTAATATCAAGGTAAACAAAACATGCACTCATGAATTATTACCCTGATAGAAGTGATTTGAGTCTCAAGCCGTACAAGCTAGTTCATTGGAACACATACTGAATGTTGAGACTCAAGTTAGAGATAAGAGCCCATAAAAAAACCGTAATAAAGTGAAAATATACAATAAAGGAAAGTAATCTAGATGAAGAAATAAGGCCTAATACCATAATAAAGCATCATACTTGTCAAAAAAAGCTGTTTTGAGTAGCGAACTTTTTTTTTCCTCGTTGGTGTACTGAACTTGCATTTTATTGCCAAAACTACGTACTTTGGACGTTTTTGCCCCTCAAGTTATTAAAAAGTCAGGGGCAAAAATGTCATAAAAAGGTGAGAAAAAGTACAAAAGTACGTATTTTTGGCAATAAAATGCAAGTTCAGTACACCAACGAGGAAAAAAAAAAGTTCGCTACTCAAAACAGCTTTTTTTGACAAGTATGATGCTTTATTATGGTATTAGCCCAAGAAATAAAGAGTGAACTCCTAAGAAACAACAATACCGATACAGTTCTCTACATAAAAGAACCAACATAAACCAAAATCAAGGCGGTTGGTGAATGGCACATTCGCTCCCCACAAATACTTGACGGGTCATGGACCGTAAAGATGTTTGGTAAGTAGAAACCCAGATGGGTCGAAGTATATAGAGATGGCGGTTAAATAAACAATCGGCTTAAATATGTTCAAAGACCACGACTAGAGGAGTCTAGTCGGGTTCGGGTCAATTCGGGTTGAGGCTAAAAAAGTATACTCGAACCTGACCCTATTAAGATCTTGGGTTAGGCGTGTTCGGTTCTATTTAGGTCGGGTCCAATCGGGTCGGGCATATTCGGATTCACGTAAGTTCGTAGATGAGTAGAATAATCAAACAAATTGCCTAGTTCAATAAGTTTATATAGATAATCATACAAAAAGTTATAGAAAACCACTATTTGGGCCAATCGGGTCGACCCGAACCCGAGTTAACCAAACATTCTCAATGCGATAGTTACTCGAGTTGACCCAAATAACATTATTGACCTGAGTAACCAAATTCCGAATAGGCTTAATCAATTCCGGTTCAGGTCGGGTTGGGTAGGCCTTTTTGACACCCTTAGCCGTGATGAACCATTTAATGTAAGGGGATACTACAAAAGCTAGCAAGATGCACAATTTCATTCAATTCATTTGTTTCAGAGATTTATTTTCCATAAGATTGCCCAATACTATATTAATATTACCCATCTTCCTACATATACAAGGCAAAACACACACAAAAAAGGATCCTTTTCAACAATAAAATAGTATGTAGGGCAAATACCATAAAAAAGCATCATACTTGTCATAAAATACACTTTTGGGTATCGAACAAATTTTTTTCCTCGTATGGGTACTGAACTTTCATTTTTTGGCCTCTTTGAGGCACTTTGTGACGTTTTTGCCCCTCAAATTATTAAAAATCCAGGGGCAAAAATGTCACAAAGTACCTCAAAGAGGCCAAAAAATGAAAGTTCAGTACTCATATGAGGAAAAAAATTTGTTCGATACCTAAAAGTGACTTTCTTGGCAAGTATAGTGCTTTAATATGGTATTTGCCCTAGTATTTACTTTCTACATGTAAATGCTAAAAATATAAGAATAGAAATAATGATAGTTAGGCAAGGCAACTTCGATACATAACTAGTAAAAATGACAAACAACACTTAATAAGTCAAAAGATAGATTTAAGATCATTCATTATGATAAACCTTTCTAATCATCTATAGTTGTATAATACTATTAATTTATAAACCGTTTTGTTTTATAAATTTAAATTCACTATGTACAAAAACTTCTTAAAGCTAAATAAAACACTTCACATAACACAAACATTAAATTATAAAAAAGTTCAACATTATCAACCTATTCATGTCATATAAGTTTAAAATAAATGCTCGCTATAGTTTACAAGTTTTTAGACCTCTTATATTCTTAAACTTTTTAATAAACATTTGGATAAACCACTATATGGATGCTGTAAGTAAAGACTGATGATTAGGAAATGATGTATGTATGAAACTTATTCAGCCATTGTCCAAGAGGCAAGAAGTGATCCAAGCTTTAACTTAGTGATAGAAGTACATCAAAAGTGAAACCCTAGTGAGATATATTTTTTTATCATATCAATCTCATTCTCATCATGCTAGATTGGGCCTAACAGGCTAGTTTCGGCTAACTTGTGCCGGGCTGATTTATGCAGCTATAACGTTTACTATTTAGAATACGAAGCTTGCAAGCAATTAGTGCTTGCATAGTTGCATATTTATTAAAAGACTACTTGATCTAACGCTACTAAAAGCAGCCCTCAAATTAGAATGCTACTTTTACATTATTTTACACTTAATTATAAATGCAGTTATGTTAGCAAACAATTTTGTAAAACAAACAACTACTAGCAACTGCCTACTAATAAGCAGTATACTTTAAATTGTTGTATCTAGCTTATGTTTTTTAATCTACACAATATTATAGAGTTAATTGATTAAGCCATCATGTTCTATGATGTTCAAGTAGGGAAACAAAAGCCGTGCGACATTTGGCTGAGAATAAGAAGTGATCATTTGTAGGGAATGCAACCACCGCTTATACTATTTTGGTAAAGCTGCATTCACAATGGGTATTTTTATCGTATTTTAGCATATTATCAGACAAAAATAAGTCACAAAACTAGATGAACATTAATAAAGAACACATCAAAACATTAATACATACATAATATATCAATACCTCCAATATTTGAACCTCTAACAAAGTCAAAGTTAAGTATATATACTGGAGGCACTTTATTTTGCATACTTGATACACACCAATAGGGATCAATTAAGATCCGTTAGAGGATTACAACAAGTAGGGTAATCAAGAGTAAGAAATAGTTCACCGAAACATTGATTGTATTATCAATTGTGGAAAGTTGTTACAGTTATGAAATGAAGAGAATTCAAGAAGAGGAAATTGTTATTGATTAAA
>LBNU01036334.1:22135-34839 GCA_014162995.1 Artemisia annua | reverse complement strand
AAAAATGTGTTTCTTTATCATAAACACCTTTAGAGAATTTTCAATGATTTTGGTTATATGGCGAATGTGGAAAAATACCAAAAGACCGACCACTTTAATTTAATGCATGGAGTTATAAGGATGGTTAGGTTAGGTATATGTTCCCATGATCCACCAGAACCGGTGGGATCTTCCCAGGGACAATCCAATAGATAAATTAGAAGTCTTTAGGAATGACTGAAAAAGGGAGAAAAGTGAGAAAGGGAAAAGTGCCGACTGAGACTGAGCTAGGACTGGAACAAACCCAACAAGGTTCTAGTAAATGAAGTCTCGGTAAGCATTGAAGGGGTTGAAGAATTAAAAAGAAATGAATTGAGAAAGGGTGAAAAGAAATAGCCCTCCAATTATTCAACCTTAGGGCAGACACCGGGTTCAACTCATATGCTACTGATTGTTGCTAAGGTAACATAGGTATTGAAGATTAAGACGTCATGGACCCAGTGACGCACTGCACTAAACCTTCCAGCCACTCAAGTTCTCTTAAAAGAACTTGTTTCATTCTCACGGGGAACCGGTGTAAACTATCGACTAGTCTCTTACAGCTAGTTGATATTGAAACAGGAGACCCCTCCCTAGTCTCCGCATAGGATAACCAATGTGCACTTGTCGAGTCTAGAGCCAAGAGATGCATCTAAAGATCTCATAGGTACACTTGATACTTATACACTGGTGGTTCAACATTAAGGGCACCAGGTGTAATATTTCGAATCCTACGCAGATCTTAGCAATCTGCCAAGAACACTTATGAGGGAACGTACATAAGTATTTCTCAATGATTGAGTGGAAACTCCTGCCAGGGTCAACATCAAACAGCCCTGACAGCAGGTCACTTCGGTAATCTCTTGTAGGTTACGCTTAGTGTGTTCGGTGGTGTTCCAAAAGGTTTACAGTCGTGGGGTGATCTCCAGCGACTCACCTAATCGTTGGTGTACTTTGGTATGTCAGTGAAAGCCCTTTCGGGGGCATCCGATTGGGAACGGCCTTGGTAAGGATTAGAGAAAGTCTTCACACTATGCTGTTGACGATCTCGAAATCCAAACTTGTAAGTGCCGGTATGTTTATTACTAACCATGTTTTATGCAGCTCAACATACCCAACTTACCATGTTCACCACCATCACTCAAAGTTCCACATGCTCATACCAACATCTACAAGGAGTCGTCAGAGCTTTTCAACCATGAAGATCTACTCAACAAAGATGTATGGGCATGTTGGAAAGGCGTAATCACAACAAAGACAAAGAAGTCGACGATCGATGCAGATTGCTGAAAAGATGCAGATTCATCATCTCATGCTTACACTTCAACATCATAACTCAAGATATCGTGATCAAAGAATGGGCTACGACTATGCTTCCTCAACTCTGATGCAGAAGATCATGATCCAGAAAAGTGTAAGCATGACATCACAAAGATAATCACTACATCACAAAGAGACACATACACTCAAAGATGACTTGAAGCTAAATATATGGATGAAGAACGAAGACCAAAGTCAAAAGATCATCATATACATCAAGGAAGTCATCTTGAGTCGTACATCTATGAAGAATCAATGACTACGAGCTACAAAAGAATCTACAAAGATCTCAATGCAAGAATTCAAGAATAAAGAACAAAAGGGTGACCTCTCTTAGGGGGAGATTGTTAGGAATACGATTTTTGGATAAGAAAGATTCGGTCACCCATAAGAAAGATTCGGTCACCCCAGATATGATTAAGCATTGTTTAGCTCGTAGTAGTTACATTAGTTAGTTATACGTAGTTTAGAATTAGATTAGTTCGCGGAAGAAGGACGGGTCTTTACCCACTGTATACCTGATCCGCAGCCCAAGTGGCACGCCCTAGTGGCAAAACCCATGTATATAAACCCCTCTCCATCCTTGGAGAGGGTAAGCCTTCTCTCATAATCTCATTTTCTTTTTTTTGGTTTTCTCTCTAAGGCTTCACTTCTTTCTCTCTCTACTTTCTCTCTCTGGAATTTCTTTCTTTCTTTCTTACCTTTAACGAGCCAACCACAAGTATATTTGTGTTTGTGATGTTAACTAGTATCCTACATCTTGCCATTCCAACAGTAGCCCTTCAAAAACTCTTGAGCAAGGAGAATATTGTCACTAATCTGTCTTCCCGGAATAAAAGCACACTGGTTGCTATCAATCAATTCACATAAGCCTTCTTTAAGTCTATTAGTAATGACCTTACTAATACATTTATAAACAACGTTACCACATGCAATGGGTCTGTAATCCGAGACCTTCAAAGGAACCTGGATCTTAGGAATGAGAGAGATGAGATTAGCATTGAATTCTCCAAGTAGCTTACCAGAACTAAAAAAACTCTTTCACTGCTGCACACACATCATTGCCAACTACACTCCAGGCTGCTTTAAAGAACTTAGACGTATAACCATTCGGGCCTGCCGCTTTATTATCATCAATGCTAAACATAGCATCCTTGATTTCAGTATCAGTAACCATTCGAACCATATTATCAGCAATCATAGGATCAAGTTTTTTAGTGAAGATCTCTTCACAATCATCAATAGAGAACACTGCATCCTCAACCCCCAAAAAATTCTGAAAATGATTAACAAAACAGCCCGGAACATCATCACCATAATACTTATTACCCTGCTCATCATATACAACCTGGATTCTACTTTTACTAGTTCTGATCTTAAGCACATTATGGAAATATGACGTGTTTTGATCACCATCACTTAACCACTGAATCTTAGTTTTTTGTCTGAGTAAACATTCCTCCTCCCTAATCGCCTCCTTATACGCCTTACAAAAGATAATGTCCTCCTCTCTGAGACTACTATTATTAGGTTCTTTATCTAAGTTTTGTTGAACCCTTTTGAGCTCAGCCTGTAAAACTTTCACTTTGTTGAACACATTACCATTAACCCTATTCATGTTCCTCAAATGCCTCTTCATATTTTTGAGTCTTTGGCCAGGACATAGATATAGAAACCATTAACATGAATACCCCAATTTTCTCTAACCAACGGGATAAATGCTTCCTTATCAGCAAGAAAATTAACAAACCTAAAGGGCCTAGGTTTAGAAGTACTACTTAAAGGATATCCCATAACCACAGGACAATGATCAGATGTTACAAAGGGTAAAAACTCAGCAAAACAGGTCTGATAGGAAGAAATAAAGCTGCAATTACCCAAAGCTCTATCTAATTTCTTAAGAATACCAGTACCAGGATTGTTTCGTTTTTGTATCCAAGTGTAGAACATACCTTTGCAACCAATATCTTCAAGATCCAAAGACTCCAAACAGTTCCTAAAGTCTTCCACATCTTTGTCTTTAACAGCATTCAAATCAGAGCAATCTTCAATGTTTAGCGCCACATTAAAGTCGCCCATAATGACCCACGGCTCATTCTTAACAATCTTGCTGTGTTCCATCAGATTATCCCATAACGCCTTTCTGTCACCTTCAAAATTCTTAGCATAAAAGTGACAAATTGCTTCCTGTGGTCATTGACAAAATTGATTTCAAAATGAATAGCCTGATCAAAAAACGAGATCAAGTTAGCGCCAATCTTATTCCTGTCCCATCCCACCATAATCCTGCACACGCTCCTACAATTCTCAATATTAGAGACCCAAGAGCAGTTACCAAATACATAATCTCCCACAGGCTTGACAAATTTCTTCCTAAGCCTAGTCTCAAGAATAGCACACATACTAATCTTTTCCTCACTAATCAAAATTTTCACTTCATCTTATCTCATGGTTTTAGAAAGACCACGAATATTCCACGCACCAATCTTCATCATCATTGGACAGTAGAGGGGTGTGACGCAAAAGCACCACTAGTTTGCGCTATAGAACTATCAACAACATTAGAAACTTCATTTTGTGCCATGAAACAAGCAGAACGACTAGTATCCTCCTCTACTTCATTAGCAGAACATGAATCTCCTATATCACTAACATGACCATTAATACGGTCACTATTAATCGCCTCACACCTACCCAAATAGTACTCCATCATGTCATCTGTCCAAATGGTCCATCTTCCTTCCCTGGATATGCTGTGTCCTCTACATTCGCTTCGTCCTCCGCTTCCTTCCTCTACGAGTTCTGGAGTCAAGCCAGCAAAGAAGTAGACTCATTCCTTTTTATGTCTTTATGATCATTATCCAAGGGTTGATTAGAAAGAAGAAACAACTCAACCTCAATGAGGTTTTTCTCCTTTTGCAATTCCTCTATTTTAGCCAACTCCGCTCTATAAGCAACATCATAGAACTTGTTCACAGAAACATCATTAACATTCTGATTAGCCACAACAGACTCTTTCAATAGCTTCTCAGCATTCAACTTGGAATTTTTGTTAAGATTCCGGTTGAGTTGTACAATTTGACTAACCAGGATTTTCATCTCATTATCCAATTGCTGTTTAACATGACCACTATTATTAGCTCTATTGTTCCACTTAACTGAATAAAACTTAATCATATCCGCATTCCAGCCTTTAAGAAAATCCTCGGCAATAGGAACACCTGTATTACACGCAACAACTACTGATTCTTTCACCTCCTTCCATGGATCAGGTTCTTCACTAGCACTATCATCCCTTAGCAGATCAAAACAATTACAAGCAGCAACATTCTTAGCCCCCGCCCCAACTTTACCACTGACTTCATCACCACTTTTTCTACCCATAGCAGACTTTTTACCCTTATCAGCCACCATATCATTTTTGTTACCAGAGTTATTTTCCACCATATTCTTTTTACGATCATCACTACCACTAACACTATTCCCAGTTGTACTCGTACCAGCCTCATTCGCCTTACTCTTACCCTTATTAGCATTCTCACCATTTTCATTTATAACTACACACTCATCAACCTTACCTGTATTACCATTACTAACCGACACAGACTTCTTATTAGCATCTCTATTTCCTGCATTACCCCCATTATAATTACCCCTATTATTCAAATCACCCCTATAATTATTAAACCCTCTCCTTACATTATAACTCCCAACAGACCCTTGACGAACATTATTACCAGCTCCCCTATTGTTCCTACGATTACCTACAGTATGCCACCCTTCATCACCATTATTAACCTCATCACTATTAGTACCTTTCTCCTTATCAGCAGCCTTTATATTTTCACCATCCTTAGTAACTTTGCTAACCGTATTCACCTTCTTGACACACTCACTAACATAATGACCATAAACCTTACATTCTTCACACCGAGGTGGAACCCAAGTATACTCAACCCGCAACCTTAATATCTTACCCAAGCTTTCATACCATAACTCTACATTATCAACTAACGCCTTGCTAGAATCAATTTCAACTAACACCCTAGCAAATGATGCTCTGCCATACGGTTTTTCACAAATTGAAGTAGTCATTCTGTCCATGATAATCGGTACCCCAATACTGCTAACCATCCTACTAATACCCTCTACGTTCCATGCCTCCAAAGGAATATCATAAATTTTAACCCATACCGGAACCTTAGTGACTTCAGGTTTGGACAAACATAACCTTGGCTCCCATTTTTTCACAAACAAAGGCTTGTTATCAACTAACCAAGGCCCGTTCTCAATTACAAGTTCCATTCCATCCCTAGACTTAAAGTTGAAAAAGCACATGCCATTCTATTTCATAACCATATCTTCTAATTGGTACAACCGCCACATCTTCTTCAAATGGTAGACAAGTTCTCTATAATTCATACGAAAACCAACAAAAAACCCAACAACAGTATTACCCCATCTCTTACAACCTTCCTCCAAAATCGGATCCATTTTGGCAACAACACGACCATCACCAATAACAGAAGCAGGAACGTAATGAAGCTTATTGTTCCCACTACCATTCCCACCAAAGCTTCTAGCAACAGCATTAGCAAATGATCTATGCCCATCTATACCTACCCGCTCTCGCATAACACTTTCCTGAACCTTACTACCTTCTCCAATTTCAAAATTACTCACTGCAACCTCACCTTTCTTCAACTCATTAGCATTACCATTAACCTTAAACATACCCGGAACCCTTTCTTCACCAAAACTGACCTTAGTAGGACTCTTAGGTTTATCATTCTTAGACAATGTATTTAACACAGGGTTCTCACTAAATGGGACTGGTATTTCAGGTAATATAGCGCTTCCACTAGACTTAATACCATTATCATCACAACTAACAGGCATAGCACCAGCAGAATCAAGTCCAACATTCATACTAGACACATTATCACTATGCAAATCGACACCACTAGCAGATAATGAACCAAAATTCAAACTAGAATCAATTTCATTAGCATTAACAGAAATATTACCTAATACAGAAGCACCTTCACCACTACCCACATCATCCATACCCATACCAACTTTACCCAACTCCTCACTACCCTCAGCTGAACCAGAAATATCATCCCCAAACACCAAATCCTCCATATCAATAGCAGACCCATTCCCTTTAGATAACGACCTAGTATCAACCTTCTGATAAGTACTCTTTGGAGTACTATTCACCAAATTAGCATGCCTCAAAGTAGATTTATTAAGAGGATTCATAGTCCTAGTTGTTTTTTTAGGTTTAAGAGCAGAATCCATCCTATGAGAGGATGGATTAGGTGTGGATTCAGTATAATGATTAGACATAGTGATAAGAGGAACAAATCATGATAAAACCCAGAAGAAGAAATGGAGAAAAAAAATGAAAATAAACTTTGTGAGATGGAGAGTGAAGAATAACGGAAATATGAATGAGATTTATGAAGATGTAGACAAAGATCTACAATAATATGATGTATAAAGGATTGATTAAATGAAAATAAAATGGAATTAAGATGCGTATAGATCAACAGTAACCGTGTAAACCCTAATCCCCAAATTCGCCCATAGTAGTGAGAGAAAAAGGTGTATTATTATTATTATTATTATTATTATTATTATTATTATTATTATGACTATTATTATTATTATTATTATTATTATTATTATTAGTATTATTATTAGTATTACTATTATTATCATTATCATTATTATTATTACTATTATTATTATTATTATTATTATTTATTTATTTATTTAGTTATTTATTTATTTAATTATTTATTTTTTATAAAACCGGCGCTTTCATTAGACACATGAAAATTTACATAAAATTGGAGGGAGTCTAGACACAATCTGTGCTCCACTACTTTCTGAATGCAAAAACTAACACGGTGAAAAATAAAAACACCCCTCTGAACGTTGTTATTATTATTATTATTATTATTATTATTATTATTATTATTATTATTATTATTATTATTATAAAGGGATATTAAATGCGCGATTTTGTTTACTTCTTATCATTGTTATTTTATCTTGACTCTTAAAATTAAAGGCAAAGTGCTTAAATTTACCTTCTTATTTATTTACTTATTTATTATCTCAACGTCTACGAAACAACGTTCAAATCAAAACTACAAAATACCAAAAAGAAGATAAAAAGAGAAGAAAAAAAAAAAGACAAGAAAAACTATAAAAATATTAATTTACTTCAGACTAAGGGTATATTTGATTGGTTAGACATAATGAATTGATGGAGTAACGTAATGAATGTTGTAATTGAATGATTTATTATTTACGGAGTATTACTTTTTTCTAATTTGATTGTCCTGTTGGAATGGAATGTACAATTTTGTTTAACTTGATAACTGAAATTAATGAAAAATGGAAAGGATTTCATAGAATGGAATGAAAAACAAAAGTAAGGGGTGCTTACGTAATGTAGAAAACCAAGGAATAAGTCATTTCATTCCAAAACTTAAAACAAACAATATTTTCCCATTCTATTTTCATGATATGTTTCATTCCGACTTTGATTCCCACGCACCAAACACTAGGTAAAGGATTAAAACTCAAAGTTTTTGCGATATGTATAAACAAGTGACAAACTATTATAGCTTATTCTCTCATAAATTCACAAATGCATATTGATATTTTTTCTTGTTATATTTTTTTTTGATAAGCTGATTTTTCACTGCACACAAAATTCACGATTATTGTCCTTACTAGGATCGCAAACTACAATAAAGTTTCAACTTCAAAGCATGTTCGTGTAGCGCGACTAACGATGCTAATTCAAAAATGATTTGATGACTTGAAATTAATATTTGAGAAAAAAGAGTGAGAGTGAGAGGAAGATGGACAATCCTCGATGATACTAGATGCTCCAAATCTTAGAAGGTCCTCAAATGAGAATGGATATGTACCAATTTGAAGTTAAAAGCATCTCTAATCAAGATATTAAGAATTTTTTTAGAAAACAAACTTTAATAATTTACATATTCTCTTTATCCTAAAATATATGTTGACATTTTAAGAAACATGTTACTATTACATTGTGCTACAATAAATTGTCACTTTGTACTTTTGTATACTATTTTAATTCTTTGAAATATAAAATGAAAATTTGTTTTGGAACCAAACAAATAAAGAAATGTGAACATATAATTTGGGGGACATATAAAGCGCTTAGTGCCGTAACAAATATTATAAGTTAAATGTGACCCACAAATTCTCTATAACACAAGTAAAGAACATTTTTTAAATTAAAAAAATATAAGGATAATTTCATATTTATCCAACTTAAATCTTATAGATCCATATTTCTCCCAGACACACGTTTTTAGTGCATATATGTACAATACTTCTAAAGCATGCATTTGGGAAATATGAAATTATGGGGTTTAAGTTGGGTAAATATGGAATTGGCCCAAAAATATATGTATGAAAAGAAAATTAGCATAAGTGTGGTGGGTGTGGTGCTGTGTTTTTCTTAGCTACATCAATTTCAAGTCATTAAAAACATTTTATTTATCTTTTTCTTCAACTCTTTCTCGACCATTGCAACACATTCTCTTTTATATTATTTTTTCCCTATTTTTTATCATTTAAAAACACTCCTCAACACAACCAATAAAACAAAATATCTCTCCAAAATACGTTTTCTCTCAAAGAAAAAGGCTTTTCTTTGCTTTTGCAGCTGGTGCACCCTGCATCCTAACAACATGTTTTAGGATCGGGCAAGTTATGGCGGGCACATAAAGCATCATTGTGCCCTACAACTATGCCATAAGACTGTTGGAGGGTTTATAACCGCCCACACCGAGCTCTCTAACAAAAAATAATGCGGTGACATATTGACATGCATACCACAAATATGCATGTGTAGAGTTGTATTATGTGCATTAATAATGTGATTTTGTGATATGCACGTTATTTCGAGTATTGTGCATATCACCTCCCAAAACAAATCTAAATATTTAAGAGTAAAGTAAATTGATTTTATTATTATTATTATTATTATTATTAGTATTATTATTATTATTTTATTTATTTTTTATTTTTTATTTTTTTACAATACAAACCAAAACTAACAGGTTAACGTGTGTGTAGTGTAGTAGAGGTGACATTTCCGGTAATTCTGCATAGTCACGTCCCTATACTTGTTCAAAAACTTTTGGGTTTGTTATAAAAATGGCAACAAAACCCTCAGGAATCTTTTGTCTAGAGTAACAAGGTAAGCACTTTTGTCTTATATCATCATATATTACCCGTTATAATATTTGTTTAACCGTTGGTAGCCAATATCTCTTGATAATAGTATCCAACCAAATGATTATAGGTTAAGTCTCAACGTCCTGTATGTTCTATATGAGATAAATTTGTGGTGTTATGTTTGGCGCGAAGAATTCCGGAGTATTTAAGAGCGGTTAGTGTTTAACATTTAGCGTTTTAAAATTCTAACGGTACTTTTACCTCATTTTACACATTTACAACTAAACTGTAATGCTTACTTTCGTGAAACATACCCTATGCGATAATTAGTTTGGCTTATTAAGAAACAAAATAAGCTCGAAATATATACTGTAATAGATAAGTCTTACGGAGTATGTAGCATGTTCATCTTGTTGGAATTTATTAGTTTAAGGGGTGTTTGGGATTGGGGTTTGAAAATACATTATGAGTTTGCATATCTGCGTTTTGTCTCTCAGCAAACGTTCTGAACTTCTGATGGTCACTTTTATTCAAATGTTAGTGAACACTGTTTTCTTATTATCTGTATTTTTTAAGGAAATAATCAAACAGTATAATCAGCTGCAAAACACTATCCCAAACGCGCTCTTATAATTGGTTTCTAGCATATGTAAAGTTCTGTTGTGAATTTGATATTGTTTTGAGATAATATTGGTTATGGAGTGTAACTTTTATAAATATCCGAAAATCTGATATATTTTAGATAAGTATATTCTAGCTTTTAGAGCCGATTCAAAATCCTCTTTGTGCAGAACTCGAGCCTGCATCCTCAAGGCTTGTCGAGTAGACTAGCCATCTGAAGCATAGCTAAGCTTAAATCTGTTTCTTGCAGACTTGGGTAAAGATAGGTCATAATATGATTATGTTTAATTTTGGCGTGTTCATGAGTTTGTGCGCGAGCTGGATGTCACATAATAAATCTCAAGTCATGAATGTGTGTTTAGAAATATTAAGATGAAACTGGATCTGACTGTGAATTGTCTCCCTACTTTCGGGTTTATCCTGGGGTAGGGGTAGTATCCGACTACATTGCCCTGGTAGGATGGGGTATGTTGTTGTTGGTGGTGGTGGTGGATCTGACTGTGAATTGTTATCCATGACGCACATTGTTTAACATTGAACCATCTCACCCTTTGAAAGTAGATAAATGATGATGTGTATTGAACTTGATATGAAAAGTTTTTGGTGGTTACAGATATGGCAGAATTTCAGGGTCATAATGAGGCGTTGAAATGCATTCCTGGATTAACATTGTCCCAACATCCTCCCGAACAACGTAAGGACTTGTTCTTAAAAAAACTCAAAAGTATCGTCATAGCCAAATCAGTGCATCCAACTGAATTCGATGGTTATACGATCAGAGAACGTTTTTCAAAAATGGGCTGGGAACAATTGCTTAATTTCAACTGTGACAAAATTTATAGACGGGTTGTCATTCAGTGGACTTCATCACTATCAAGAAACGGGGATGAATTGACCGGCATAGTTGATGGAAAATCCTATACCATCACGCCTGCAATTGTTCGTGATCTTCTCAAAGTCGACACACGCACGGATTTGCAATATGCTCGTTTTAACCAAGCAGATTTGCAAACTATCACAGATGAAAACAAAATAAGATGGCTTGAAGCCTGCAAAACGGTTTTTGGTCGCGAGCTAGATGATGTTGCAAAACAATTTGCCATTTCAGTTTTGAATCTGACCCCATTGGTTAAAATTTTGTGGGGAATTGGGCTGTGGACTTTTCACCCTCGTCTTGAATACCCGAATCATGTTTTGGCCCGTGAGATCTATCTTCTTCATGCGTTATACACAGGTGATTACTTACATAGCTTTGCACATTTAATGATTGATGATATATGGAGTATGTATGTGGACGAATACCAGCAAACCATTCCCCATGGATATTACATTTCTGAGATACTCAATCGATTGGGAGCAGTGTCGGAAAATGAACACGTTGAGGTGGTGGACCTTTCTCACCGCCAAATAACAAGGAGTTCCTTTAGGGATCTCGATTTCTCAGAATCCCCAACAAGATACATAATATATGATCGGGTGTTGAAGCAACGAGTCACGGTTCTGAAGAAAGCAATAGAAGTAGACGCTCCACCTCAATCTCCGCCTCATCCGATGCCCATACCCAATCCACATGCTGACATGACAAACAACCCCGAAGACCTTATAAAGAAGCAATTATCTCAGTCTAAAAAACAACTCGATGAAATGATGTCAATTGTTAGCAACATGCAAAAGCAGATGGAACAGCAGGCGTTTAAGGCAGAACGCCGTGAACAAGAAAGGGAGCTTCGTGAGCAAGAACAAGAGAAACGAGCAGAAGAAAGAGAGAAACTGGCAGAGATTTGGGCTCACGCCAATGGGGTGGATGAATTTCAGTTTCCTTTCTTCTGCTCGTTTCTACGGACCGAGAGGTTAAGATTCAGCATGTGTATCCCATATCCACTTCCTTGTGTTTGAACCAACGTAGACTACTGTTTTATTTTTGTTATGTTTCTAGCCTGTTTGAACAAAAGATGTTTACAAGTCTTGATTGACTTACACAGTATGTGCAATTTATTCTGCATATATATCTGATCCTCTTTTCAGGTCAGCTAATAATCAAACTGATGTGCTACTCACGGAGCTACTTGCAGACTTGCAGTCATGATTAGGAGAAGTGTGTGTTATGAAACGAACTTTGCAATTTGGTGAAAAGTGACAATTAAGATATGTTAATGTGTTCTGTGATCGGATGAGCTCATTGTTGTTGAAAAATGGGTTGGCAAAAATGACTTTTGACCAACTTTTGACACAATTATTTATATGTATGTGTCATATATATAAGTAATAGTTTGTAGGTTCGCGTTCTCCTCGAAGAGAGCTTCGCAATGAGCCTTTAGGTGTCCAAAATAGAGTTGATGTGAATGAGATATCGGGTCTCAAAGTTAGTCATTCGGTACCATGACTAAAGTGGAATAATAGTTTACTTTCTATCCCACATCGGTAGGAGGAGTAAACTAGGGTGGAGTCTATTGTGTATATATAGACGCCCTAATTCCATAGGTTTTTCACACATCAAATCAATA
>LBNU01036334.1:8152-21952 GCA_014162995.1 Artemisia annua | reverse complement strand
AAGCTAGCTCAAAAAGCCTAACCAAACCATCCATTACACTCACAATAACTTAACAACCAAAAATAGAAGGTAAATAAAACCAGCATCAATGACCCTTAAATAGGAAAAAAAAATAAAAAAAAAAAAAAAAAAAACTAAAAAAAAAAAAAAAAAAAAAAAAAAAAAAAAAAAAAAAAAAAAAAAAAAAAAACTTAACGGTCGTTGCTACAGTAACTAACGGCCGTTAGTTACTGTGCGAATAAAATATAATAAATTCACTGTAGTAGTTGGTGGGGGGGAAAGAATCCCAGTGAATGTATATATGTTATAATATGACCAAAAAAGTTATCATTTTCATCTAATCTGCAAGTAAATCAAAATTTAAGACACTACTATATTGTGGTATAATTAGGGGTGTTATTGGGTTGGGTTGATTCGTCTTTTGACTATAGAAAACTAACCCGCAACCCGATCCTATAAGGAATCGAGTTATCGGGTTCGGGTGGATTTCAGTCGGGTTATATCGGGTCGGGTGATTCGGGTTATGAGATTAATCTTAGTCTATATAACTGAACTAGTAAATAACTTATATATCTTTACTTAGTTGATAAAAACCCAAACATATTACCACTTATATTTGATGTTCTAATAATCCAACCAAGAATTAACAGTAAGTTAAGCAAAATAATACTGTAACAAATAAATGGGTACACCACTAAAAATAATAAGTAAACATAACTTGTATTGTTGTAAATGTGTCATAGAACATACATCATTAAAACATGCATAATAATAGTATAATACTATTAGTAAGTAAATCTATTTTGAGGTGTGAATTTTAACAGCAACAATAACAATATAGTAGTAAATCCTAACTTTGGATTTTTTATTTTTTATTATTATTTTTTACTCTCAACTTTATGTTTATAAGCTTTTAAACTTTTGATGAAAAAGATTAAATAATATTTTCGCGTCTTATCGGATTGACACAATAACCCGATAAAAGAAAATAATTCAACCTTAACCATTGTTATCGGGTTCGGGTCAAAATAACCCGATAAAATTTTTAAACCCGATTAGACCCGACCCTATAAGATTTATCAGGTTCGGATAGGGTCAAACCGACCCTATTGACACCCCTAGGTATGAATAAGAGTAAAATCAAAAATACTCAATATACTATTACTGAGAACTCATAATGTTTTCTCTACTTTCAAAAACGGATTTTTCTAACTTGTGTCATAAGGACATAAGTTAAGCATATCAAAAGAACTCAGGGATCCACGAAGCATATCAAAAGAACTCAGGGATCCACGAAACAAGACTCAGGAACCCACACAAAGGTACAATTTTCTATGGGTCACTGAGTCCTTTTTTTGTGGATCCTTAAATCCTTTTGTTGTGCTTAACTTGTACCCGTAGAGCACAAATTATAAAAAAAAAAAAAAAAAAAAAAAAAAAAAAAAAAAAAAAAAAAAAAAAAAAAAACTCATTACACCCATTTTCACATGAATAGATATTAGTCTCTTTTGTCTTATTTAGCAGCCATCACCACCGCCACCATCACTCCCAACTACCAACACCATGGTTCAAGTGGTTAAACCCAGACCCACGAAATCCAACTTCAAATCTTTCCAAGTACGTTACATTGTTCATAGAAAACCAACATAAGAACCTCTAAAATCAAAGTGCCTCAAGCTGGTAATGTGCTTATATAATCTTTATCAATGAACGATAATAAGAAAAGGAACAATGACGATGTTGGTGTTGAGAAGATCCATGAGTGGAGTTGTTGAATTGCCGTTGTTGGCTGAAATCTGGGTTTTTTTTTAACCGGAATCAATAGTGTTTGGCCAGATTTACAAGACATAGAAGATGAAGTAGGATGAAATGACCAAACTACCCTTAAAGGTGGTGTATAGCGAGGTTTTTTTTATTAGAGAAAACATAATGAGTTCTGAGTAATAATACATACAATACTTTTGAGTTTTGACTTTTACCCTATAAATAGTGATAAAGAATTAGGGATGTTTTGGGGTTGCTTACTTTTGTGCTTGTCTAGTGCTTAGAATACTTTTAAGGTTGATTGTTGCAGAACTAGCTATGAAAGCAAGAACCACTAGGTATCGTTGTCCCAACGAGCGTTGAAATTGATCTAATCACTCAAGTCGTGAGTTATGTGAGATGAATGGTTTAAAAGATGTGAATTTGTTTTAGTTAAACTACAAAAGGTTTGCATAAAATGTAAACGAAATAAAGAACGAGAAAAGAATTACGTTTAACTAGAATAGAAAACATAAAACTAAGTAAAGTGTAAAAGAGATAAAAGAAATAAAATAAGAAAGAAGGAAATAAAGAAAATGTTTTTGTAGTTTTGTATTTTAATTAACGAAAAGAAAATTAAACTAAGTTAAAAGGTTTAACAGAAAATTCGACAGAGTAACGGTATGAAATAAATAAAAGAAAACTCCACTCGATGAACGATGGAGTGCCAATAAACCTAGCTCGGCTTTAGAAATAAACAAGACAAAACAATAAAAGACTACGACTCGAAAACTAAAGCATATAAAAATCCAAACTCGCTACCTATAAAAAAATGAAACTCGCTAGACTTTGAAAGACATGAAACTCGCTAAGGTTCAAAGAATTAAACTCGCTAGACACAAAAACAAAAACAAACTCGCTAGGGCTTCGAGACCAAACTCGCTATCAAAATATGGAAACTCGCTATGTAAAAGAAAAATTAAACTCGCTAGACCTAAGAAGAAAAACAAACTCGCTAAGGATCAAGTGACAAACTCGCTAGACACTCAATAAAAATCATACTCGCTAGGGTTTTAGCCAAGACCAAACTCGCTATCTAGCCAAGATGAAACTCGCTAGACCAAAAATAAATAGCTTACTCGCTATGAAAATGGAACCATACTCGCTACTAAACCCTAATTACCAAACTCGCTATCTTGGGGTTTAAGGAATACGAACTATCATTTTTTTTACGTGAAATTTTTATAAAAACTTAAAGAAAACTTATTTAAACTCAATATTAAGCAAAACCAATACTCGAAATAAGCTATAGAAAACGCAACTAATCAAAATAAGCAAAAGTTATTTCTAGGGCTTGTAACTAAAAATCATTTTTAGACACAAAATAAAGATTAAAAAGCTAAAGATAACGACTTGGAAACTTGTAAATAAGCTAAACAAAAACGAAACAAAAGCTCTCACAAGCTACCAAAACCCAAATAAGCTCAAGTCATCATAAATAGGCACGAAAATTTCTTTTCATGCAAAGGTGGTGCAAGACTTATATGAGCTTATATTGAATCAAGATAGAAGTAAGAAGCTTGAATAAGATGAAAAGAAGATGCAAATAAGCTAGGAAATAAGCAAAGTAAAAGACTTGGACATGAAATAAAAAGCTTGTATTAAAATCTTACACTACAACATGAAAATTAACTAAATTCTAACCAAGACTAAATGAGGCCATGGGGTGGTATTTAAGGGAGTCTAGGTGACTAATCCCTTGTTTTACATTTTGCACTTAGCCCCTTAGTCTTTATAATTTTGTTCATACAAAGCATAAACTAGAGATACGACACTATCTTAACTTTCTAAAACACGACTATAGTCCTTGTAACTTTGAGGTGATGAGTTGACGAGCTTTCCAAAGATCTTCAATAATGTAAAAGTGATCACTTGCTCGGATTTAGAAAGTTATAGCTTCATAATCATCAATGAGCTTTGATTAAGTGTCTCTTGTACTTTCTTGAGCCTTTGAGAAATAATTCATCTTCACGGGCTTTTCATGAGTAGATCTCTTCTTTTGCTTCTCTTTCAAACTCTTTTCCACATCTCGTGCTCTTTTTGGGCTTTTAGGTTGCTTTTTGTGATGTTTTAGCAATATCCATACCTGCACAGTCATAAACACAAAAACACGATATCTTTGGCTTTGAACGTTAGTTTTTGGTCTAAAATAGTCTAATAATGGTGAATAAAAGGTATGTGAATAAGCACATACCAAAGGTGCTTAAAAATAAGTTTTTGTGAAAACGGTGTTTGGTGTTTGGTTTGCGTAAACCATTCATAATACTCTGGTAATAAATTTTGGCATAAAAAGCCTACAAAATTACTTACTGGAATAGTACAGTTACAATTGAATCTTTTTACTGAATATTTTTTTGTGGTAGTAAATACAATGACGTGTTCAATGTAAAAGATACTACTCCGTCCTACAATAAATGCTTGTTGAACAAAGTTTAAGAAACTTCCTCTAACAACACTCTTGCATTAGTAAAATAACATCTCTTTATTAAAGTGTGATTTGATAAATATAAAAGTGAAATTTATTTTGAAATTGTCAAAATAAAAGTGTGAAAACTTATTTTGAGTTTGTGAAAATTATAATTTCCCTTAATTAATTGCCAAAATTAACTATAACACTTAAAGCAATACTAATCAAGTTTATTGACACCTTTGGCATAATGAAAAGCATAAAAAAAGGATTTGATTTGCGTATTCTTATTTTTTTTATCTACACACGTCCTTTTTGCATTAGACAACTAATTATATAGTTGTGTGTGCAAATCAAAAACCAAAGTATATAAATCATCTCTCATAACAATAGGTTAGGCTAGTGGTAATAAGGAGTCACCACATCCAATTTTACCACTGTCACATCAACGACACATCATTTTCTCTCTTTAGAACCAACTTTATCACCAATTTAGTGTAACAAGACAACCAACTTTACCATCTAAATATACTTCACTTATACACAAAATATACCCCATATAAAAAAAATTAAACAACCCACATTTGGCCCACTGATGAGTCTGTAAATATTCATCACTTTTGTCCCATTTAGACTGTAAAAACGACTGAAAACACACAGATATGTCATATAATACTGCAAATATCCTTGGATTGTGTTTTTATGTGTTTCAGGTACAAAAGGATTGATAACAGATGAGAAACAAGCAAAGTTTGCAGAATTGGCAAAATTAGTCCCTCAACTTTCAAGAATTGTCAGAATTGGTCCATAGAAGATTTATTTTGAATAAAAGTCAACAACAGTCCCCCAAGAATCAAGTAATGACATTTCTGACCCTTGGATGATAATTTTGAAGAATTGGCAGTTTTAGTCCCTCAAGTTTGATATTTGGCAGATTTAGTCCCTAGGAATTTAATTTTGGAAAATAATCAATATTGGTCCTGATATGTGCTTATTCACACATCTTTTCTTTGCCAAATTAAGACCAAAACAGACACAAACTAACCATAAATGCCAAAGATATTGTGTTTTTGTGTTTGTGATCGTGCAGGAACGGATATTTCAGAAATTGGCACAAATCAAGCCAAAAAGGACAAAAACGAGCACGAGTTTGGAAAACGTGTCAAAAGCGAGAGCCGAGGAAGCAAATTACCACTTTTGAGCTCAGATTGTCAAAACACACCTTGGGGAATCACAAAATGCCAGAAATAGTCCTTGGAGCAAAAATTTGCAAAATTGGCAGAAATGGTCCCTCAACTTTCAGAAATTGACAAAATCAGTCCCTGAGCATTTGTTTTGGAAGAAAAGTCAACAAAGGTCCTTGGAAAATCAAAATTTGTCACAATTGGCCCTAGGTGAAAAGATTGAAGAAATTACAAGATTGGTCCCTCAAGTTTCAAGTTTGGCAGAAATGGTCCTTGGACATTCAAAAATGGGAATTTGCAAAAATGGTCCTTGGATAATGAAACTTGGCAAGATTTACCCTTGGAACATCTTTGGAAAAATACCAAATCCTACCCCTAAACTTTCAGGTTATTACAACTTTGGTCCTTGTGTTATTTACTAAACCAAACCGGCCTTTTTATTATCCTAAACCCAAAAACAAATCCAATCCAAAATACAAACACAAACAAACCCACCCTTTTTCCCTGGCCCATTACCACCTTTGGCCCATCACCCTCACAGTCCACCCAGCCCACCTTTTTTATTAATAAAAACGGGGTCAAACAGTCAACCCCCTTCTCTTTCCCTCCCACTGCAAAACCAAAACCACCCCTGATATTCTTTCCCACCATCACCACTTGCAACCAGTCACTTCCACCGCCCATTCCACTACCCACCTAACAGGACAACCACAATTAATGCCACCACCCCCATTTGCACTTACAACAGATAACTTGGTCAAACTAATTTTCCCGCCAAAAAGCAATTGAAGGCTAGGATTAATCCTAGTGATCCAAGGGCTGAGTTTATTGCTGGATATGATCATAGGGTCCCACTGAACCCTAATTTGGCCTATAAAAGGAAGAAGAAGCAAGAAGAGACACTGTGTAGTTTTACTTAGTAGTTTTAAATATCGAATTAGTGTAAATTTTATTTTCAAGTGTTCTTTTAGCTTAAAACCTTGTACTCTCAGCTCACTTATTGTAATTCAAGCTTAATTTATCTAGTAATCAAGTTCTATTTAGTTCAATCCAGTTTTTCACTTTAAATTTCTTAAATTCTCATTTTAAGGTTGTGTTTGTTAAGAATCACTAATTACTGTTCCATAAGCTCAAATGAGCTTATAGATAAGTTTAAATAGGTTTAATATCATTATTATCAGTTTTTATTACAAATTCTCAAAAATACAAACAAATAAGAAAAATAGTTGAAAAATAAAAGAACATGGTAGAGTAACTTTCAACAGCTTGCATAAGCTGTTTCATTGTTTGTTTAAGCTCACATTAGTATAGCAAAGCTTTAATATACATTAATAGTACTCAATCAATTCAAAAAAAATCAAATATCAATACATATGCATTGGACTGTGGAGTGCTTTTGGAAGTTGCCTGCAATGGAGGGGCAAGATGGACATTTACCTAGCTTGTTTACAAGCTAGGAGCTTGTAGAGTAGCTCCTCGAGCAAATTTGGCCTTGTTTTGAGCAAAGGTCTCTTGTAAGTTTTATTTTTCAATTTTTAGTTAATTTAGTGTAATTTCAAGATTTTACTGTAGCATTGCTTATTGCTGCCTATTTCAGTGCTTTTATGCTTATTAGGTGTATTTAAGTTATATCAATGCTTAATATTAGGTCCTTGTTCATTGTAATCCATTGTACTCAATTTACCTAGTTTAACTGACATTTATGCATCTTAGTGATTATTGAGTGATTGTTGTTATCAGTGGTGCTTGTGGCTTATTTGAGTTTATCTTATCATATTTTAACACTCTGGGATGAATGACTCTTTGTTAGCAAGAAAATTGGCAAATCGAAAAGACCTAGGTTTAGAAGCTTTGACAGAAGAGTACACTAGAATAGCAGGACAGTGATCCGAGGTCACAAATGGGAGAAATTCAGCAAAACAGCAATCATACGAAGATAAAAACTTGCAGTTACCCAATACTCTATCTAATTTCTTCAGAATACCAGAATTAGGATCGTGATGTTTTATGCGTGGTTTTGTGACCTTACAACAGGTTTTACCTCTCGAGGGATCTCAAGAGGCTTACAACCCCACCAGGCAGTGTACCTGACTGATGTAGTATAGGATAGTGGTAAGTACGGGGGATTGATCGTTCTCTCACAGGGAATAGTGTTCGTTAGGATAGAAAAACTACTCTAATAGGTCTAAGGGTGGAAGGAAGATTCTTTTTGTATTTTTATGTTTTATGGAAAGCAAGTAAAATCTCGGTTTTGGAAGAAGGGCGGAATTAGTTGCTAGTCAACTAACCCAAGTTTACTACTTATGCAAATTAAAATAAAATAAATATCTAAACTATTGTGGTTGTGAAAACAATATGGAGAAAGTTGTGTTTACTTAGATTTCATTACTCCCTAACTATCTTTTACCGGTTAATTGATATGTATGTTACTTGTGTGGATGAAGGGTGTATTCCTAATAACTCATGGAGTGGCATACATATCTCTCCAATTCTATGAGCTCTTATCTCGCCCTATGCCATGCACGGCACAACCATAGGGGTTGTAAACAGTGGCTCATGCGTTAAATACTACCTTAATAGCCTAGTATGCCTTGGCTACATGTTTCCCAAGACGTTCAAGCACGTTACCATAAAGGAGGTTGGCCAGTTTTCTTGAGCCTAACATTGATGGAACAATCATCCCAACAAACAACAACACACACCAATTAACCAATAATTAATAGTTAGGTTTCATTAGATCTAAGCAAACACTAGAGAATTTAGCTACACATGTTAATTAAAAGACAAGCAAAAGAGATAATCAACCAACACATAGACATATTGATTGAATTAAAGTGAAGACTTATCTTTAATTAAGCATGAGGGTTCCAAGGGTTGGAAACCCTAAAAAGTACAGAAAATTCGTCTTTAGGGTTTGCCCTAAAAGTTCTCCACAAAGTTCCACACTAATGAATGAAAATTAGAAAACTATATATAGATTTTACACTCTGACGGCGTCAGGTTATAAGGGCTGACGCCGTCAGCTCGCCGCCATTAGGTTTCTCGGATGGCCTAGATCCACTTCTGACGCCGTCACCTTATAAATCCTTCTGGGCCGTCACTCTTTAACTTTACTCCTGACGGCCTACTTTTCCTAACACCTGACGGCGTCAGGTGTTAAATCCAAAATTTCCTCTGGCCCGTCATTTGATAATTGGTTTCCACTCTTTTGTCAAGGCTTTCTGACGGCGTCACCTTGTGACTTCTGACGCCGTCAGGTTGTAAATCTTCATCTTTTGAGACTTTGTCGTTTTCTTCACTTTTATGCTCCAAAAACGTCCGAATATGCATGTTTTCCAGAATTCCTCTCAAAAGTACCTAAAATGACAAAAGGAACGATTTAGGGCAATATTTGATCACATTTATACGAATTAGGGCTTAAATGACCCCCTAAAAGCGTAACACTTTTCGTCTCATCAACGTTTTTGAATCCAAGTGTAGAACATACCTTTGCTAGTGATGTCTTCTAGATCCAACTGCTCAAGAACATTCCTGAAATCTTCAACATGCTTGTCTTTGACAGCAGAAATATCTGAGCAATCATCAATGTTTAAAGCAACATTAAAATTGCCCAAAATAGCCCACGGCTCACCATTAACAATCCTGCTATGTTCAACTAAATTCGACCATAAAGCTTTCCTTTCTCCTTCAAAATTTTTATCATAAACAAATGTAACAAATTGTCTCCTGTGGTCATGAATAAAATTGACTTCAAAATGCATAGCCTGATCAAAACAGGAGATCAGATTAGCACCAATCACATTGCTATCCCACCCCACCATGATTCTACAAACACTTCTACAATCTACCACATTAGACACCCAAGACCAGTTCCTAAATACACTATCACCAACTGGCTTGACAAATTTCTTTCTGAGACAGGTTTCAACCATAACACACATACCCAAACCTTCCTCTCTAATTAACGCCTTCACCTCATCTTGTCTCGTGGTTTTAGATAAACCCCGAATATTCCAGGCACCAATTTTAACTATCATTGAATAGTCGAAGTGTGTGATGCCAAAGCAGCACCAGTTTGCACCATCGAGTTGTCAATAACATTTGAAATTTCATTTGAGCCATAAATTGAGCAGAATCACTAGTCTCCTCCTCAACTTCATTACATGAATCTACCATATCAGTAACATGACCATTAATACGGTCACTATTAATCTGTTCATACCTACACAAATAATACTCCATCATGTCATCGGTCCAAATATCTTTACGATCGTTATCCAAAGGCTGATTAGAGAGCAGAAACAATTCAACCTCAATGAGGTTTTTCTCTTTTTCCAATTCCTCAACTTTAGCCAACTCTGCTCTATAGGCTTCATCATAAAACTTGCTCAAAGAAACGTCACTAGCATCCTGAGTAGTCAAAACAAAATTCTTCAACTTCTTCTCCGCATTTAATTTGGAGTTCTTATGAAGATTTCTATTAATCTGGACAATTTGAGATACCAAAATTTTCATCTTAGTTTCCAATTGTTGCTTAACATAGCCACTGTTGTTAGCTCTGTTTTTCCACTTCACCATATAATACTTAATCATATCCTCATTCCACCCTTTAAGAACATCATCACCAATTTGAACACCCGTATTACAAGCAGCAGCCACTAACTATGAGTTAGGGGTCATTTAACACGAATATAAAAGTAATTACAACAAATAGTTATTAGGCCCTAATCATAACAAGCACGGAAATCATACACTAGCACCTCACAAATAGTGTTTGGATTCTCACATCTCTCAAATGTCATAAAGTTTATATCTCATAAATGGAAACGGAAAATAACACTCACTACCTGTCATAGCAAATAGATTACCATAGGCTTGGGAAAGGATCAATTACTCCTCCACTAGGCGTAAGCACCTAAGATAAACTATCAAATAGGTCTTTCCAAAGGGTTGTAACGTAAGGTGTAGGGATATGATAACACGGTTTGGTTGGAATAAGGGGTATTTAGTGGTGGCAAGTTAATTATCATGATCAAATACATGCACTCTACATCGTTTCTTAAGTCAAGACGACTCAATCTTAGTCTAAAAATGAAATAAAAAAAACTAAAAAGGAACATAAAAGGAAACGGGATGGTAGTCCGTATGTTTTTCTTCTTTCTTTTTTCATATTTTTTTGTATTTTTCTTGATTTTTCGATTTTTTTTTCACATACACTCTTGCCCTACCATCCAAAATAATACATCATAGGGGATTTGCATTCCCCTTACACTTGAATCTTTACATAACTTTACAATCACTATTCTAATGACTCGAATTAAGATAATCGAAAAACTTGGAGTACTTTTTAAATATTTAGCACGTATGGGGGTAATAATGTTGTTCTTCCCCATTACTTCATTACACTAGTACCTTACCCATGAGTCCCAATCGTCCGAAAACAATATGTACAAGGATATGACTTAACTTAGCAACCATGTAATTGACCAGATAATTAACTAAGGGTTTAACAAATGTTTTCACAATAATGCACCAAAGGTGGGTGCATACAAGGTAGGCTAAGGCGATTTGGGTGTACATTTAGTGGGGTGTAAACAAATTCTCACTTTGAGTAAGATGCTCAAAGGTCGAAACGAAAGAATAGGCTCGGAGGGGTGTACTAGGGGTATCGTGTACGAAAAGTGGATACAACGCAAAGGGTGTGGGAGAATTACTTGACCAATGAAGTCAATGTAACTATAACAAATATACGGGTGTAAAACAATGGGTTAATCCTAATGCCTCTTATCATGTAGTAAATCTTAACTACACGAATGTAGTCTCACTTGTGGATTTGAGATGGTCCTAACGCAAGTTCTAGAATCTAAATACTACCGGTACTCACATCATAGCACCAAAGATGGATGCTTTTCCTACCAATTCTAGGGGCGAACCTCACATATTTGGGGTGGAAAATTTTTTTTAGTGGTACGGTTTTGTGCTAGTCATACAATTTCCTATCCATGAGACGCTCATTAAGATCAAGGTTTCACTTCTAAATGTTGTAAAAAATTTTAAGTTGGTGCTAAAATTGCCCTAACAAACATTTCTCTTGGTTTTATTACAAATTTACTATCAAACAAAGCAAAACATCTAGCATAGGTATATTCTCAACGGTGCTTTCATTTACCCCCTTACACTTAAACCGAACATTGTCCCCAATGTTCAAATAAAAGACGTAAAAGTAAATAAGATGAAAGAATGAAATCAAATACTCCCCTGAATCGTTTGTTGTGGATAATGAAGTAACATGGTTAGGTCTTCTTCCAAGAGAGACGAACGTTCAAAGCTTCCTTTCCGAAATTATAAACGTCTTCTTGTCTAAAATAACCTGTTAACCTGAAAAAGATAAAGGCCAACCTTGCGTAAAATCGACGGTAAAATCTACATAATAAGATATAATGATTGTGGAATGAATATTTTTGCAGAATTCCTTGAGATTATAAGTTAAAGAATTGACAAAACTTTTAGGTTTCCGGAAAAATACAAAACTTTCAAAAATTGCAGAAAATTATAACCTGACGCCGTCAGGTGTTAACCCTGACACCGTCAGAAAGTTCTGACAGAATTCTCATGTTTAAGTTTCTGGGAAAAATTCTGGAAAAACTAGATCTTACTTCCTGGAATTCCTGCAAAAATTCATTATGACTCGATACAAGCATTTGACTCAAACAAGTACTAATATGTAAGCTAATTTTGTTGTTATGATTCAATTTCATTCGTTCTATATAAACCGATTTAGATTTCCCTTACACTTATCTTTTGCAAAATACCTTTATATGTAGTTAAGACGAAGTTAAAAACAAAATAAAGCATTTTCACAATTTAGTTTAAAGCATGAATCAATAATCAAGAAATATAACTTACATACGGAAACAAATAAACACACAAAAACAAACAAAACATGGGTTGCCTCCCAAGAAGCGCTTTTCTTTATTTACGAGTCTTGTAGCTAGACTCAAAGTCACCTATCCAACATAGGTGAGTTCCGCATCGAGGATATCCTTAGGGCTGATTTTGGTTGGAAGTTTCCTATCGGTGCATTTAGTGAAGTATGACCTCTCAAAATTCTCTCCATCCGGGTCATATAAAGTTATCTTTATGTGCCACGATCCATATCCTTCCTTAGGTGGCTTTTTCCAATCCCATTTGTGCTTATCACCTTCGCTTTTCCACTTATTCATGGCTAGGTTGATTGGCAAAACTCCTAGGAAGTCGGTTATCTTTCTAAAAACTAGGGGATCTTCAAAGGGATCTAGTTCAGTGTCCCTAGCTAAAAGTTGTTCTACCGTTTGTGTTCGGTTTACAAATTCTTCTTCTAGGTAGAATGGGCGTTGGGGTCCTATTAAGTCTCCATCTATCCATGGTCCGTATCTAGACGTCTTCCTATCGGGGGGTTCCTCGATGGTGTCATAGGCATGTTTCTTAACATCATAGACCGACCACGTTTCTCCTTCTCCTACCATAATCTTAGACTTCTTACAATCAATCATAGCGCTAGCGGTGGCTAAAAATCCTGTTCCTATCAACAAAGGGCATGTGGGGTCACTAACCATATCGAGGACGTGGAAGTCGGCTAGAATTGTCAATTTCCCTATGTGAACTATCACATCCTTCACTACTCCTACCGGGTATGCCACACTTCCGTCCGCTAAGCCTATTATTACTTTGGTTTCTTCTAGCTTTCCTAGTTTGAGGGTGGTGTAGAGAGGTAGGGGAAGTAGGTTGAGGCTAGAACCAAGATCGGCCAATGTGTCATATACTTCCGAGTTACCTATCTTACACGGTAGGACAAATAGACCCGGATCATCTAACTTCTTATGTAGTTTGTTTCGAACGAAGGCGGTCCCTTTTTCTCCTAATTTGAGCTTCTCTTCATATTTTTCTAATAGAGCGCTATAGTAAGGGGCTCGTTCCAACACATCAATAACCGGACGTTCAAGGTGTAATTCCTTGAATTCTTCGTCAGGTCTTTTGTGGGGTGTGTTTCAACTATGTTATCGACCGACTTGCTGTTGGATGTTTTAGTCTCGTGGTCTTTTTGGGGGATTTGGGTTTGTTTGAAACACTTGCTCATGGCGTTGACCGAATAGTATTGTGGACAAGAACTAGGAGATGAAACCGAAGAAGTGGAGTTAACATTTAGTTTCGGGTTCTTGACCGTGTCGCTCGGGAGGGCTCCCATCTCTCGGTCATTGAGAATCTTCAACAAAGAATCGATTTTATCGGTCATCTTGCTTTGCTTTTATTTGAACTCGGATTCAAACTTGGATATACGAGCTTCTTGAGATGCCATAAATTTCGACATCAACCCTTCAAAGTTGTTGGTACTACCATAGTTGTTGGAAGGATTGTTGTTGAAGGTAC
>LBNU01036333.1:11791-24173 GCA_014162995.1 Artemisia annua | reverse complement strand
ATGTGGTGGTGAATAAGGATAATCAAGAAGTTGTGATGGAAGAGATTGCTAAGACTGCTGCTTCAGAGTCTGCTGCTAAAGAGACTACTGCTAGTAACTCTGCTGCTGGATCAGGTGAGAACTCAGTTGCAAATGCATTGCTAATGCTTCAAGAAAAATCTCCAACTGAGCATACATCGGAATCACCTCAACTCAAATCTACACCATCTCAACCAACATCCCTTTCACAACCTATTCATGTGTCACTCTTACCCACAAAAGGAGTGATGATTGGAGAACCTCTACAAACAATTCCAAAGGCAAAACCAGTTGCTTCAAGTACTGATAAAGGAAAAGGAAAGATGGTTGAAGAAGCTGGTTCTGGTTTTAGTGATGATGAAGAAGAATACAAGAAATTGCCTAAGGAATTTTGGCCAAGAGAGAAGCTTGTGGAGGCTGATAGAGCTTTGGCTATACAGGTTGCCATGGATGATATTGAAGTAGATGGGGATGATGTTGATGCTGAACAAGCTAGAATGCTAGCAGAACATGAAGTTCTTGCAGCTTTAAAATCCAGAAGAAGTAAAGAAGGTGAGCCAAAGTCAAAGAATGATGTATATGACTATGAGCCTACACCTGAAGAAGTTGACTACTTGATAAAGAAAAATCCAGAGGTCAACAAGAAAGCATTAGAAGTTCATGCTGATGTTACTCTAACTACAGAGCAAAAGACTGCACAGTTGTATGATTTCATTAGAATGATTAATGATCAAGCTTTTGACTATGTGTCAAATGTAATCAAAGGCAAGCAAAAGAGGAAAAGAAGGCCTACAGAAGCTCAGATCATATCTCAAATGAAACAATATTTATGTGCTCAGTGTGGTTGGAAGATGAGCCAATTCAAAGGAATGGGGAATGATGCAGTTAGACTTCATTACTATTCTGGATATAAGAGGAATAAGATGTTTGTTGGAATGGGCTCAAAGGAAGAGGCTGAGTGGAAGAAAGATTTTGATGAGCATATGGCAGCTAGCAGAGAAAGAGCCAAGAAGTCAAGAGTTGAAGGATCTAAGTCTACTGAATTACCTGAAACACTTCAAAAGACCTCTGATAAGACTGATGATAGATTTTTGGTGGTTGAACCAGATGACATGTTTGTTGAGCCACTTCAAGCTAGACATCCAATTGCTGAATGGGAAATTGTACAAGATGAATTTGGTGAAGCTTGGAAAATTATCAGAGTTGGAGGTGATGTTGAAGTTTACAGAGATTTTGAAGATCTTGTAAGATCTTGTGACAGGACAGATCTGAACACACTTTGGGGCTTGACACAAGCTAAGTTTCAGTTTGAAGATCCAGTAAGTGTAAAGGCTATGGAGTTATGGGTACATTTTCAAAGAATGTATAATCCAGACTCAAGTGACAGATATTGGAGGTTTGAAGCAGATAATATGACTACATTGTGGAAGCATTATAGCTCAAGTGATGTTCATCATATTTCTACTCAGGCTGGAGTTGATGTGTTCATGCTTAATGAAAAGGAGTATCCATTGAGAGCTGGTGTTCTTACTGTAATGCTTGCTTCTAAGCACAGATGTGAAGAAATAACTCCTCATCTTCAAGACTTGCTTGACAGGATAGTGTTGCAGAATTCTAGAGAGTGTGAAAAGCTGAGAAGAAGATAGAGTGTTTGAAAGCATCCTCCTGGTGTTTGTTTGAGCTTATAAGAAACTTGCATATTTTCAGGGAAAATATCAAGTTTAGGGGAGGATTGTTGGGTTTTGAAGTAACTCTACTTTTGGATGCTACACTGCTGCTAACTAGTCAAGTCTACTGCTAAGTGTAAAATCTCTACTGCTAGACAAGACTACTGCTGAGACTCTACTGCTGGAAGTATACTGCTGAGACTCTGCTGCCTATGTGATAAGTTTGTGTACGAATATTTATATTTATAGTATAGATATTATGTAATATTTTATAATGTTAGAAGATCATAGTCGTGGGTAGGAAGTTATATGTAAGCCTGTAGGGTTCCTTGGTGTATAAAAGGAGATCCTAGGGTTAGACTAGAGTACGAATTATTCTAGCATTGTATTCACTTCAAGGTTGCAAAACCCTAGCACTATTCAGAGTGCTCGTATTCAATATATTGAAGTGTTAGTTGGTGATATTATTGTGTTTGTGTTCATCTTAAGTTAATCAATAAATTCCGCATATTGATTAAGTTTGTAACAAGTCAGCTTCTATACATTGTTGTCTTGGTTTATCTAAGATAATAATACTAGATCAATTGCTCAACTGGGATCAACAATGGTGACCTAACAAGGTAAAACTAGGATAAAACTAAACCTAAAAACCTAAAACTAGTTACCAAACACCTCTAAACAACCAACCAAGCACCCTAGCACCTCCCTATAACCAACCTAGCACCCTAGCACCTTACAAGCACCCACACAAGGAGGTGCATCACCTCCTTCAACCTCTCGTTTCATTTCCAACATAAAAACCCTAACCGACCCCTATAACCGCCTATAGCCACCCTTAGTCACACCATAGCTTTCCTTAGTCATGTAGTAGCTCGTCCTAGTCACCTCCCCCTCCTCGATACCTCCTACTTGCCTTACTTGCTAGCTATTCCAAACCGAGCCCTATAAATACCCTCAATCTCACCTCATTTCAAAACCACACCTTCTCTTCTTTTCCACCTTAAACATTTTGTAGTAGTAGTAGTAGTACTCGAGGTATAGAAGGCCTAGGAGTCGAGCAAAGCAAGCAAGGAACCCTTGTCGAGTTGATTTCCCATCGCTAAAACCCTAAACCTACGTTATCCCTCGTTAAACCTTAGTTAGCCAAGTAAGCTTTCCATTTTGATTTCTTTAGATTTAGTTTAGTATTAGGATGCCTTAGAACCCATGGGATCCCTTGCCTAAGCCTTGAACACTAGAACTAGTTAGTTTTCATTTTAAAACCCTAAATAGAGTCGAAATGCCTTTTACATTATATAAGCCCTTTTCATAAGCTAAAATCTGACTTAGACAACTTAGATAAGCTAAATTTAGTTAACGATAAGCTAGAAAACCTTTTTATTTCATAAAAATATAGTTTGCATGGAATTAGGACTAGTTTTGCAAAGTTTTCCATGCATAGGGGTATATATGGTAATTTTCTAAAAATATAGAGTCTAGGGACTATTTTTGACATTTCTTAGAAGTTTTAGTATAAGGACCCTTTTTGAAAAGTTATAAAACCCTAGGATAAAAAGTTAAAAAGTTATAAACTTAAAAGGACTAGTTTTGCAAAAGTTATAAAATTAAGGGTATAAAGGGTAGATATAGAAAACTTATAAGTCCAAGGGTCATTCCTGTCATTTTTCTAAAAAGATATAAGTACAGGGACTAATAGTGTTAAGTCTAGATAGTTATAAACCTAAGTATTATAAGTATTATAAGTCTAGGGCAAATTTTGTAAAGATGCTAAACTAAAAAGGTATAAAGTAAACTATTTCATATATATAGCAAATCTATTTTAAAGTTAGAAGCATAACACAATACTAGGTGATGACGTATAGTCTCCACTCGGGTCACGAACCCGATTAGTAAACAATACTAACACTTAAGCCCACCACGAGCGGGCCGCTATAACAATAACTGGACTACCAGTTAGAGGGTTTGGGCCAATAAGGCCCAAGCCTAAAGTTATTAATGGATTAGATACGGGATTTCTCCTAAATAAAGGAGATATACACCAAATATCCGATATCGGCCAACAGGCCGAAGAGTGAGGAGCACGAAACCTTATCGGTTACGTGTATATAAATAGGGCATCATAGCTCTCGTCTAAGGTACGATTTACAAACCCTAAACTCTTCACAAACCTTAAATTCGATTACTTACTCTCACGCCGGAGGATAATCGGGGGAGACAATCCCTCGATAAGCCTAACGGTGTTTGTTGCTTTCATAGTGCGCAGGTCCCCAAGCATTATCATCTAATTGATATGAGAACAGGAACCCAAACATGGAACGCCCAACTTTTGTATCAACAAGTGGCGCCATACGTGGGACCCTACATTAAGAACTAGGATGACGAAACACAAAAACACAAGCCAGCGGACTCCGCAGATGGACAAGACACGCGGTGACCCTCCAAGGAGGAACTACCCGGATCTGACCCTTAGGCAAACCACTGGGACAACCAGTGCGCCTGGTCACCAAGAATTGGAATCAACCCCAATCATCCCAACAATGGAGTTTCCCGCTGCAACAACTCAAACCACCACGGTGGTCCCAAACAATGAGGATCTTCAGCGTACTCTCTTTACCACTCCTTACCAGACGGCAACTGCTGTAGACAACACAGCACCGCTAGGCGCACCTGACAAAGAGAGGAGGATTAATCTAGAAGAAAACATTACTGCGCTGGAAGAAGATACTCAAGGAGCAATGTTAAAAAATTTCGTATCATGAAATTTTGATACATTGAATAATCTCCTGCAAGAGGAGTGATGTGTGTTATTTTACACATACTTTTGACCTTAGTTTAAGTGTAGAAAAGACCAAAAACTAACGTGAAACGCCAAAGATATAGTGTTTTTGTGTTTGTGACTGTGGCAGGAAAGGATATTGCATAAATGGCATGAAAACCAACCAAAAAGCCCTAAAGGAGCACGAGATTTGGAAAAGAGTCAAGAAGCCGAGTCAAAGAGGAAAATTTACTCAAGTAAAGCCCGTGACGATGTTTTCATTACTTAAAGGCTCGTGAATATGAAAGAGACACTTAATCGAAGATTAAAGATGATTATCATTGATATGTGCTAAATTACACATATCTTTTACCTTAGTTTAAGTGTAGAAAAGACCAAAAACTAACGCGAAATGCCAAAGATATGTTGTTTTTGTGTTTGTGATCGTGCAGGAATGGATATTGCAAAAATGGCATGAAAATCAACCAAGAAGCCGCAAAAGAGCACAAGATTTGGAAAAGAGTCTAAAAGCCGAGTCAAAGAAGAAATCTACTCATGAGAAGCCCGTGAAGACGAATTATTTCTCGAAGGCTCAAGAAAGTTCAAGAGACACTTAATCAAGCTCATTGATGAATATGAAGCCATAACTTTCTATATTCCGAGCAATTGTTTGGTGGATTCACTTTTTTATCACTTAGTGTTTGAAGAGTCGTTTTGAAGAGATTCGTCTAATCACATTGCACTTTCGTCAAAGTTTACAAGTGGACATGTAAATGTCGCGTTTTGGTATGAAATATTATAGCTGTACTTGTCTATGGGGTTAGTTTTATGCGGTATGATATGGTGTTATTTGAAAATTGTACGATATTATCAATGTGTATGGAGAGTCGACAGGATGTTGTAAAATAAAAAGGCATAGCCTTTCATGGTTTAAAACTTTGCTGCGCTCCCGTTCCATGTGGTTTCACTATAGTTATGGTATATTTGGGTGTGCACGGAGGTAGGACATATGGAATATTAGAGAGGGAGTATATTACGGGTTTGAGCTTTATTTTGTAAGATGTAGAACTTATTTTTTAATACCAGCTTGTTATTGGATTGGTCAGGAGTCTGCTACCATGTTGCTTATTACTTAGCTTATTTCATAATCTTTTACTTTTTATTTTCATTTCTCGAGCAATGGTTATTCTTCCTTTTTGCTTTCTACGCTTGCTGATGTCGATTATGGATTTTTCGTCACCAAATTGTGGTTGCACAGCCGTTGGCATGAGAACTGTGTGTCATTGCCGGGTTATGTGATTCATACGTGAGGTTTGTAGCTTATTTTTAGGGTCTTTGGTAGCTTGTGGAAGGAGGCTTTGTTTAACGAATTTGTTATGTGATTAGCTGTGTATTTTATGCAAGGTTCTAGATCATCCTCTTTAGTTTTTTTTGATCTTTATTTTGGAGATCATAAATTAGTGTTTTGAGTTATAAGCCCTATGAAATATTTTATAAAGATCCGTTATATTTGGTTAAACTTAGGAGGTTAGATTATTAAGCTGTCTTTTGAGTTTTTTTTATGGTTGTTGCAGTTATGAGTGTGATTTGAGTCGAATATTACGCTTTCAGTTGAGTCACATTTTGAGTTGTCGGTAGGGGTTTGATACTTTCCTACGTTAAAGAGGTTTAGTTACTTTATGCTTTTTGCATGTTTATTGAGAACTTAGTTCACACTGTAAAAAATTTCTCAAAACATTAGGTTTAGCGAAGTAAGAAAGATTAAATAGTCGAATATGGGGTTTTTTTTAGGTCATGCGAAATAAGATTCTTATAACATAGATAGCGTAATGGAGAGAAAGGAGTGAATAGCGAGAGTAAATGTGCTGTGAAAATCTTGGCGAGATAAGGATTAGATGAGTAAAATTTAGCGGTAGTGATCCACATAGAAATAGCGAATCATTAGATTAAAATGATCATATTAATACTGTCGAGTAATTTTTGGAAAGAAGTGGTAGCGAATAGTTTGTTTTTATTAGGGTGATGGGTTTATTATCATTTGGGGGGGGCGAAAATACGAGTTGGTTTTCTTATTTGGCGAATATAGTCATTTTTTGGGAGTTTTTTTGTGCGATATGGTATGGTGTTCATGGGCTATTTGCGAGTAATTGCATATTGGTTTTACACACTCATCGTTTTAATTGCGAGCGGGTGGAAGTTTTCTTTTATGCTTGATGGATCGTACCGTGTGACTGAGTGGTCAAAGGTTTTTCTGTAAATCTTTTGGGTAATCTTAGTTTGTTTTTTCTTGGTGAGCGTCGTTTTGTATTTTTCCTTAGTTGCGATCTTTCTTGTTAGTTGATGGATAGATAGAGAATACATTTACTAGTTTTTGGCTTTATGATTAACTGTTTTCGTAGTTACGATTTCTTTTACTGTTCTTTCTAAACTTAAGTTTTCTTTAATTGTTAAATTTATTTCACTTTGTTCCGTTCTTTTTATTATTTTTACTTTCAAATTAATTTTTTCGCCTTGGTTGATTTAATTTTAATCACAAGATCAAATCTTTATTTATTAAGTCCAATTCTATAACACGATGGAGAGCTGGCCCGACTTGGGAAGTATACGGACATTCAATCCTCGTTTATATGTGACTCGTACGACCTGGGTGGTGTCTTGCTGGTCACCGGCTTGTTGTTGAATACCGCGATCCGATCATTGTAGTAGTGAGCGGTCCCAAACTCGAGCAAGTGGTCACTTTTATATCATTGAAGACTTTTTGAAGACTTGTTAACATATTCCTCAAGATTACAAGGACTTAAGTTTACTTTTTAGGAGTCGTTTAGTAGTGTAATAGAAGTTTATGTGTCGTTTCATAAACAATATGAGTTGAGGGGGCTTGATGTAAAAGGAATCCACCATGGAAACCTTAAATACCCACCTTAAGCTTCATTTTAAAAGGAGTCTTTAGTCTTTAGTTTTCATTTTAATTTTTCATGTCATTTATTTTATGTAAGTTTTATTTTCTTGTCGTTTAAATTTATGTCAATTTAATTTTCATGTCTTGAGTTACTTATTGTCATTTTATTGCTTTAATCTTTACAAGTTCTTTCTTAATCTTTACAAGTTTTTATTAATTTCTTTATCACCTTTGCATGTTTTTTATTTGATTTTCATATAAAAGCTTATGGGTTAAGGCTTGCAAAAGAAGCCGTGGCTTATTTGCTTATTTCTAAGCTTATTTTAGTGTCTTAACGTTTTATTTATCAAGTTTTTACAAGTCTTATTTACCTTTTATTAAATCTTTGTGTCACGTTATAAGTTTTTAATGTCCAGTATGTCATTTAGGGTTTAGTAGCGAGTTTGGTTGTTTTTAGGGTTTAATAGCAAGTTAGGTTTCATGCTAGCGAGTATGGAGTCAAAAGGCTAGCGAGTTTGGTCCAAAAAACTGCCTAGCGAGTTTCTTTTTTTATTTGTAGCGAGTTTGTTTTTTGTCTAGGTCTAGTGAGTTTGTGTTCCAAGTAGCTAGCGAGTTAGGATATTTTTTAGGCTAGCGAGTTTGTTAAAATCCATAGCGAGTATGATTTACAACTTGTAGCGAGTTTGCCTTTTTTTTAGCTAGCGAGTTTGACAATTTTTTTTAGGGTCCTAGCGAGTTTGTAACCATGTTCTTAGCGAGTTTTATATTTTCTAAGTCTTAGCGAGTATTAATTTTTATTTTTTATTTTATTTTATTGTGTCAACTTTATTTTAGTCTAAGTTTGTTTTGAGTCGTGTCTAGTTTTCTCCTCTTCTTTTCTTATTTCTTTTACAAGTCGAGTAAGACTTTTGTTTTCTCCATCGTTCTTCGAGTGGAGTTTTGTTCGGTTCATTCCTAAACGAAACTCTGCCGAATTTTCTTTAATTTCTTTTAACTTAGTCTATTTTCTTTTAACTTGTTTTATTTTCTTTTAAACATTTACTTCACTTTTCTTTTATCATTTAAATCTAAAACCACAAAAACATTTTACACTATTATTTTATTTTCATTTCTTTTATTTACTTTATCTTTATTTCTTTTATTTCTTTCTTTTATTTCTTTTTACGTTTATGTTTTCTTTTCTCGTTCATTTTAATTTCTTTACTCACGTTTTACTTTTCATTAAGTTTTAAATAACGTTTAGTAGCGTAATTAAACCCAAAACATATCTTTAAACCCATTCACATCACATAACTCACGGTTTTGAACGACTAAGATCAGTTCAACCCTCGTTGGGACTACGACCCGAGGTTCTTAAGCTTCACCGCTTGGTCCGCCTCGATCAATTTTTGGCGCCGCTGCCGGGGAGCGGTTGATTAGATTAAGTTGTTTGATCGTTCGAGACTTGTGATTTGAAGACCCTTCTTTTAGAAGTTAACGCTTTTTCTTAAAAACAAAAACAACAAAAAAATTATAAAACCTATAAAAACCAAAAATATTTTCTCTTTTCTTTTATAAACTTATAAAGACCAAAAAGATTTTCTTTTTTATTTTCTTTTTCACTTTGTTGTGTTTTGATTTGTATGATCACTCGTTCCAAGTCTAACTTGAACGAGTCGTCTTCTTCTTCCACAGTGCCAACTAACCGCAGTCGTCGTAGACGGAGGCAAAGAAACGTACCCGAGTTACGTGATCTTCCTACTCCCATCACCGAGATGGCCGACCAACGCACGATGCAGGAATTGCTCCAATGTCCTACCGAAGGATATGGAGATGCTATTGTTCTACCCCAAATCCTTTCTAAAGCTTAAAACCGGTTTGATTCAACTTGTCACTTCTAATCAATTTCAAGGTTTTGAAAGGGACGATCCTCATGCCCATATCCGTTGGTTCAACAAGTTAACTTCAACCATGAAATTCAAAGATGTCCCTCATGAAGCTATTAAGCTAATGCTCTTTCCCTTTTCTCTAGAAGGGGCAGCCCGAGTTTGGCTCGAGAAAGAACCCCCTCGTTCCATTACCACTTAGGAATAGCTTGTTTCAAAATTCGTTAATCATTTCTTTCCCCCATCTAAAACAACAAACTTAAAGAATGATATAACCAATTTTCAGCAACGTTTTGATGAAAGCTTTGATGAGGCATGGGAACGTTTCAAGGATCTTCTTCGAAAGTGTCCTCACCATGGTTTCTCCGAATTGCACCAAATCGATACGTTTTATAACGCTTTGACTCAAAACGATCAAGATTCTTTGAACTCAGCCGCCGGTGGCAATATCTTGAATCGTACGCCACGGGATATTCTTACTATCATTGAAAACAAATCAAAGGTTCCGACTTCTCGTAACAAACCGAATGTTTCGAAAGCAACGTTGTTTAATCCTTCTTCTTCGACGTCATCGGCCCAACCATCGGAGATGGCCGAACTTACCGATGCTTTACGTTTGATGATGAAAGAGTTTAAGAACCAGAATCAGAAACCCGAGCCCGTTAAAGCTGTTAATGAAGTGTGTGTGATTTGTGGTGGTCCCCATCAGTATTATAATTGTCAAGCCACCGATGGCCAAATTGGTAATGCTGACGTTGCAGCTGCCAACTTTATTCAAAACCAAGGTTTTAGACCTAACAACCAAATGGGACCACCAGGATTTCCACCATTGCAAACTCATCAAAACCGTTACCCTCAAAATAACCAAGGTTATCAAAACCAAGGTTACAACCAAAACCGTGCAACAAGCTACAATCAAAACCAAGGTTATCAAAATTATCAAAGTTCTCCACCCCAACAAACTTTTAACCAACAACCACCACCAAGGTCAACGTCTCCTGAGCTCGCCAATTACATCAAAACCAATGACGTGAGCATGCGAGCAATGCAAAACCAAATCAACAACTTGAAGGTTGACTTTAAGAAGGAAATCGACGCGTCAATGTCTCAACAGACTAATGAGCTTAAGCAAATGATGAACGCTTTTATGCAAATGAATCAACCATCATCGTCGAGTTGTCTTCCAAGTAATACGATTCATAACCCACGTGGTGATTTGAAAGCGATTACGACTAGAAGTGGTGTGTCATACGAAGACCCACGGTTCTAACTACCTCGTCTTCTTTACCCCCAAAGGTGGTCGTCCGTGAGACCGAGGCGACAAAGGATAAGGAAATTCCTACTAACAACGGAAGGACCGAATACATCCAACCTCCGGTTGTCCGAAGTGAACCAAAGTTTAAAAGATCATTGCCTTATCCGGTTAACCCAAAATTTCGTGAAAAGAATCACCAACAAATGAAAAAATTTCTCCAAATTTTTCAAGATCTTCACTTTGACTTAAGTTTTGCGGATGCTTTGCTTTATATGCCTAAATTTGCTACAACTTTCAAAAGCTTAATGAGTAACAAAGAAAAATTATTGGATATTGCTAACACGCCTTTGAATGAGAATTGCTCGGCGGTTGTCTTAAAGAAACTTCCCGAAAAACTTGAAGACCCCGGCAAATTTCTAATTCCTTGTGATTTCCCGGGAATGATCGAATGCATAGCCTTGGCCGATCTTGGCGCGAGCATCAATCTTATGCCCTTGTCCGTTTGGAAACAGCTATCTCTTCCCGAACTAACTCCTACTCGAATGACTCTCGAGCTCGCGAACCGTTCAATCGCTCATGCAAAAGGTATCGCTGAAGATGTCATCGTGAAGGTTGGAAAATTCTATTTCCCGGTTGATTTTGTTGTTTGTGATTTTGATGCCGACCCTCGAGTTCCTCTCATTCTTGGGAGAGGGTTCTTGAAGACGAGCCATGCTTTAGTTGATGTTTTTGCGGAGGAAGTCACTCTCCGAGTTGAGGATGAGGCCATCACGTTTAATATCCAACAAACTTCTACAAACGCCGCCAATACATTTTCGGTTAAAAGTATTGATGTCAAAGATGTTAGTAATGATGTTTCTTCCGAGTCTTCCAATCCTTCCCTTCCGAATGAGGGAAGTGATTTTTCTATGGAAGAGCTCGAGTTTTTTTTTCATAATGATCCCGTTTTACCTCAAATTGATGAAGCCGTCTTTGATATGGAGGGAGATATTCGCTTAATTGAAAAATTGTTGAATGAACCACCGTCGACTCTCCCTCCCGAAAAAGTCAACTTGGATGCCAAACCGTTTGAATCCGATTCTAAGTCCAAAGATCAAAGTAGTGGCAGTACCACTTCTAGAGTCGATGCTCTTCTTGAGGAGTTCGCCGATGAACTCGCTCTCCTTGATTCCATTCCACGAGAGGATGAGGATGTTGAATCCGACTTACGCAGATTGGAGTTTTTACTAAATAATGACGATGATGATTTTGTTGATGTTCAAGTTAATCAAAAACAAGTTGATAATTTCTCAAATCAAACTTCATCACTTGGTTCGCACTTTGAGCTTACCAACGACCAAAGTGATGATGACCTTTTTGATTTCAAGGCTGATCAAAGTGAGTGGAAAAACATTTTGTATGGAAAATCTTTTGAAGAAAAATCTTTTGATGATCAAAGTGATGATGAACTTTTTGATTTTAATGCTGATCAAACCGAATGGCGAAATATTTTATATGGGAAATCTGTTGATGAAAAATCTTTTGAGAAAAAATCTTTTGAGGGAAAATCTGATGAAAAAGAATTCAAAAAGGAGTTTAAAATGGTAACAATCAATGAGGAATCTACTTTTGAGCTAAATGATTTATCTTCTTTTGAGGATGATTTGTTTTCTTTCGATGAGTCCACCATCGAGTACCTTTCCGATTTTTCCTGTGAAGACAAAGTTTTTAATCCAGGAATACTCGATGGTGGTAAAACTCATCCTTTGATGAATGTGACTCCAAAGAAAAATTCTGAGCAGTTTTTAATGATGAAGGATAACGATTGCTTTTCGCTCACTTCTGAGCAAAAATCTTTATCATTAATGAAAACAAAATCTTTGCTACCGTTTGACACGGGGAATGAGGACACTATTCTTGATCCGGGAGAGGGAAAATTTTTTC
>LBNU01036332.1:66242-91914 GCA_014162995.1 Artemisia annua | reverse complement strand
ACATACAATAATATAATATTAGTTGAATAATGTTAGGCCTAACTTGGACTGTAACTATTTTTATTCAAGGTTTATATGCTTCGTACAGTCGTCATACTTCATGCCCAACTTGTATTTTAGTATAAATCTTTTATATTGAAGTTATATATATGTATACGTTTGCTAGAACTATTAGTATAAGCATCATTACTAGAAAATCTGGTAATCGGACGAGTTTTTTGACGGAAAATATTTTTTTCAAAATTTCTGATGGATTGATTAGCGAGGATTTACACTCTAATTTGTTAACCAAATATCCAACAAAATTCCTACGAATGTTTCCCAGATTACAGACAAAACGTTTGTTTGTGGGAAATCCGTCGCAAATATTGTGTAAATCACATTTTCTAGTAGGTAAATCAACATTTTCTAGTAGTGTATGATCCAAGATTAAAGTTTTTACATTTTTTTTTGAACGTCAACTTTTATAAAAATTAGCAAGGAGCTAGAAAAAACCAATTACACAATAATTAGCATAAGATTTTGTAACTATCCTACCTAACTCATATTTGTTTACATCTAGCATTACACCATTAAAAAGTTAAAGTAACTAAGTCGCCAAACAAAGTCGCCTTCTTTGGAATATTCTTTCCGAAAAGAGTCCTGTTTCGGAATCTCCAAATTTGCCACCACATAACATAAAATATTTCTTCCTAAAATTCTCATGTTTTCTTGCTCTACGTCGTCTGATTTGGTTCGAAAGGTGATGAATTGGTGGGGTCTTGGATATCCGGAGTTAGCTTCCTATGATGATTGGTTATCTTGGTTTAATCAGTTTCATATTCATTCCGAAAGCGAAGAAAATTTTGGAAGGTATTTTATGTTATGTGGATTGACCACTTACATTATATATATTTCATCGTAACGAATAGCAAAGTTACGTTAATTTGAGCATCTGAAAATTTTAGGAACTTATAGTTTCAAAGATCTAGATCATCTGGATTTAGGAACTTATAATCTATTCAATATATATTATATACTTACATAAGTCTTTTACTACAAATAAACGTGCATACCATAAGAGGTTGTTTGTAATTGATTGGTTTTATCCTTTTTGTTCTTTTTTTCGGAATTGGTTGTTTTGTGATTGTGTGTATCTCTAAAGCACGCAGTGGGGGGAGCCAAGATTAAAAACAATGGGATCCACGATTTTCTTAAACTGTAATATGTGAATTAATAGGTACGATTCTATTATAACCGCAAGGATATAAAATATATCACGTATTAGAGTTACTAACTAAACAATGACTAAAATGTTTCTTCTTTTACCATAAACGTCTAAAAAAAGATACGAAAAATGGAAAAATACAAAACATAATTTCATCGATATTCCGCGAGGCGAAATAGTATCTTTCAAATAACTTAACCCTAAGTGGACCTTTCACAGCATCTGGTGGGGATGAGGATGGGAACGGGTAGAGAGCCCGTGTCAAAGGTCACCACGTGCGGGTAAATGCTGATGTTGACTTTTTGACAAGAATTAGCTGGGAATATGTCACACGTTGAAAATATACCACCAGCTCCAGAACTTTCTTTTAAAGACTTCTTGTCTTCTATTATTTAACTACCTCCAAACTTTCACTAAAATCAGCTTTAGATTGGTGTTATACCTTTCAGATTACCGTCTAACTAGATTTAAAGAACCTAATTCTCAACGGTACGTGTAAAACAATTCATGTTCAGTTACTTGGTCTTTAACAGGTTTAGGAAGACTAAAATCGATTGAATAAAGTGACTTTGTAATCCTTTTAACGTCTTACCCAAATTTTATGTAATTGTCTAGCTCATAGCTAGTCTTTTAATTCGATCATCCATTAACAAAATAAATATTAATTTGTGCAAGTGTACTACGTGCAAGTTGCAACATTGACACTATATGTATAGATCTTATATTTGTTTATTTCTTTTTAAATAAAAAAACACTCTAAAAGGTCATAAAGAAACTTGCTGTCTTAAGCTTCGGGACTGAACTTTTGGTGTCGTAACTATTGTTTTCTTTCAGGCAAAAGTAAATTTTTGAACAAAACTTGCAAGAAACAAGCAAAGAAATAGTTACATAACATATATTTAAAAGCAAGGGAATGATGGTTGGTCACCCAACCGTACTAATCTATAGTAGATTTACTACAACTATCTAGCTAATACCCAAAAATATGAAAGGGCAATTGCATTGTTGCTGAAAAGATTGTCATTTCGGGGCATTTTAATGCAGAAGTCCATCTCATATTGTTGCTAATGTATACTTCAGATATTGGTTTTAGTTATGACGTCGAATGCAAAGTTTGGGTATTGGATAATAGAGGTGAATTGATCGTTGCTCCTTAGTCTTTACTTTTAATATCTTTATCACCACTAGGGCATGAAAATGAGTGAGGTCATTGTCGCCAACCACCAAGTTAATACTTGAAAGCTTTCTTTTTTTAAAAGTTGTCTCTGAGTGAAGTTTTCCTATTCTGGAACATAATTGTTACATAATGCATATTGAGATTCATATATATTTTCTAATGACAAAATAGTGATCGTCGCCTGGTCAGTACGACATTTTCCTCAAGTGAGTATATATGTTATGCTAGTGTCTGTCGAGGCCCTCAATTTAAATTTCCTAAAAACATTATGAATCATGTGGAATCCCTTGTTAAGTTGGTTAATTTTCATCAATCCTTTTTTTTTTTTTTTGTTGTAAATTTTGCCATATATATCTTCGGAATATTGTTTTGACATTAACAATGGGCTTTTGTGCACTTTAGAAAGGATAGAATAACATATCCATTTTCTCTCCAAATTGAGTGTTTTACACTGTTATTTGATTCTTATAACCTCATAGACTTCAATTTACCTAATTTATGTCTCAATTGACATCAATTAACTTGTTGGGTTTAATCAAAACTTACTTTTAAAGATTTTAAACTAAAGACTCGTAGTAAAGGACACTAACAAACAATCTCTTATATAATCAGATAACATACAACATATGACTTTACCCAATATAAAAACACAAAGAATGTGAAATCAAATGTTTCAAAAAGTTTCAATTGGAGAAATAGGACAGCTCAACTTTATCACGTAGAAAAAATAGAGTCATCTAATTGAATAACAGAGAGTCAAAATTTAAACAATCTGGTCAAGCTCATCTAAAATTTATACACAAAAAAAATATGTATAAAAACTGATGCGTCGATTTTTTAAAAAGTAAATAAATAAAATAAGGAGGTAATTGATAAACCTTTAGTTGTTAATTTTTAGGCAAATTATATCGACTTAAATAAACTAATAGTGTATTATTATTAATGGCGCAAGCCCATTAATTATATGCAAAAGTCAAACCCATTACAAATACTTAACAAGGCCCACAATCAACATTTGATAAGGTCCGACTACATTCTCAGGCTACACCTAGCTTGAAAGACCTCTCGGACCATGTAACAGACAAGCTACAACTTTCTCCCAACTATCACTAACAGTTAAAGATGTATCATCTGACATATGACAATAGGACACACTTTACCAAGAACAGCAGCCACGACCTAGTACGAGCGAAGAAGAGTGCACCACCTGTCATTCTTGTTTACACCATGAATAAGTAAGACATGGCCCGTCTAATAGCCGTTTGATCATCCTTATGGTGTTTATCTTTAAACCCTAAATGTCTCTTTATAAATAGAAGACATTTCTCACCAGTGGGACTCTCTCAACTCACTCAAAGTTTCTCTACAGTTCTCAAACTACTTCACATAGTAAAACACACACTTAAGTGGTTTGTTTCAGTGTTACCCAAACATGATAACAATCATGTTTTACATCACATACGTAAACATGGCGGTTGGCGCCATCCGTGGGGACATGATACAATTTGCCATAAAATTTCATCTATTTTTGTTCATTTTCTCATGTAGAAAACATAATTTTTTTCTTCCTTTTTATGAGTTTCAAACAAACATGTCTGTTGAGCAAACCTCAAAACCTTTAGTTTTTGAAACAAGCAACCAGCCCAGGTCAATCCAGTTGGAAAACCTTACTCACCCTGTGAGAGGTAAACATAAACTAGAGAACAAAGTTCACTAGTTAGCGAGAAGCTCTATTGAAAGGTCATCAAGGGAGTGGTACACAATGAGTGACCATGTTAGCTCATGTTCAATGCCTCTCCAAGGAAAACTCGCATGGTCTCTAGAAGGGCAACAAGTTTGCATGGTGGTCGAAGGTCTGGGGATAGAGTATCAAAGGGTAAAGCTTCAAAAGCCATATCTAGGCATCAAACCAGGTTTTGGGGTACAATATGGGGAGTATCGATATGGTGCCCAGGTCATGCAAGTGGCGACAAAAATAGTGTACGACTCTAAACTTATTTCCTCTTACTTATACTTCTCTATATGCACATATATCTAATGTTCAGAACACATTACCACCTAGCATAGACACTCAGACCAGCTTAACCCTGAATTTAGTTCAGAGATACATTCTGTCACCATCATTGGGTCCACCCTTTCAAGGTACCACCCATCATAACACATCTTCAACTCAGTTTCCCTCTGATGAAGATCCCTGGTTGAGGCTACACGCCACTACTCAACAAAAACCCTAAAAAGCCAGCGGGACACATCTACATGACTCAGTCATGGCAATCAGGTAACAAAAGGAATAGTGCAGTAATGGAATATTGGCAATGCATCCATCAAGAAACATTCTATGGGACTCCTTCATCCCATCATCTGGATGAGTTGTCATCACAACAATGATATCTTCATACAGGTTCAACATAATTTATATGGATGGGGGAAGCTCAATCGAAAAAAATGTACGAATATTGTTTCAACAAACTCCCATAACACATCAGGCGTGGCCTCAGGCCACCAAAAACACCACTCATCAGTTTCTCAGGTGAGAGGTCTTACTCTCAGGATGTCATAAATTTGGAGTTCACAGTCGGGACATACCCACTATCAACGACAATCATGTTGGAGTTCCATACTGTCAAGTCAACTTCAAAATACAACATCATAATAAGAAGACTAGCACTCTAGAAGCTGTGCATGGAATTCTCAGCCATGAGGTCACTATTTGATTTCTCAACTCAATTAGAGTTAGCCATGGTCAAGAGTGACTACCATGGCAATGATGCGAGTTAGGTAGCGACGGTTGAAGAAACCAACATAAGGGACATACAGTGGGAACTAGGCTATTCCAAGGGACAACCTCAAAGAGGAAATGGCCATCATTAACCTTGATTCCTCGAGAAACCTGTTACAATCCGTGCTAACCTTCCACCATAATTAAAAAACCAACTAGTACAGCTACTTGCAAACAGTCTAGATGTTTTTCCCGGGAAACCATCAGGTATGACTGACTGGTTTCCCAAAGAGTTCGCGAAGCATAGCCTAGGTCATAACCAACTCGCAGTCCCCATCAAGCAGAAATGATGCAATCTTTCTCTTGAAAGGAGTAAAGATATGGACTCTCAGGTCTAGGAATTCATCCAAGCAGGCATACTAAGACCTATCAAATACCAGTACCTGGGTAGCAAACCCAGTCATGGTCGCAAAATCCAGTGGTACATGGTGTATATGTGTCGACTTTACCAACTTAAACAAAGTATGCCCAAAAGACAACTACTCATTGCCCCCATAGACTAGAAAGTAGACATAGCTAATTTTAAATACAAATGCTTTCTGGATATATACAAAGGATATGATCAAATGCTCATGAAAAACTCTGATGAGGAAAAACTGCCTTCTACACCAACGAGAACATCCACAGCTACAGAACAATGCCTTCTGCCTCAAGAACGTGGTTGCTACCTATCAGGCACTGATAAATAGAGAGTTCATAGCGCATATTAGGGTAAACTTTCGATACATATGTGGATGATGTGGTTATCAAGAGCAAAACTGAAGATGCATTGTTACCTGACATCACCGAAACATTTAAAAACCTGATATGAATTAACATGAAATTGAACCTAGACAAATGTACATTTAGGGTAGAGAAGGAAAAGTTCTTAGGCCACATAATTGATTCTAACAGAATCAAGGCAAACCTAAAAAAGATCAGGAACATCTTAGACCTACCTCGGCCTAGGAACCTGAAGGATTTACAAATACTGAACGAGAAACTCGCTGCTCTGAGCCGGTTCCTATCAAGGGAAACTAAAAAGCAATTATCATTCTTCCATATCTTGGTTGAACACAACAATACCAAGAAGTATCAGTGGATTGATGAAGCTGAAGTATCATTTCAAGACCTCAATGTATTCTTATCCAAACCCTCACCATGTACCTGGCAGCCTCTTAAGGAGCCATTGGATCAATTCTCCTAGAAGAAAGGGAAAAGGTCCAGAAACCTATATACTTTGTTAGCAAGGTCCTTCAGGATGTTCAAATCAACTATACCCCAACAGAGAAACTCATCTTCAACTTGGTCATTTCATCAAGGCATCTCAAAAGATATTTCCATGCACACCCAATCCATATCTTGATAGATAAACCAATCAAGCAGGTACTGTCAAGCCTTGAGTACTCACGCAAAATGGAAAAGTGGCTAATTAAATTGGGTGAATACTAGATCACTTTTAGACCCAGGCATGCAATCAAAGGATAAATCATGGCCGACTTCCTTGTAGAGGTCGCCAGCTCTAATCACACCAGCTAAACAACAAAAGCCACCCAGCCAATCCATACATCATGAAGATGATACATGGACCCTATTCATGGATGCGGCGTCATGCAAAGATGGATTAGCTATGAGTCTGGTATTAACTAGCAAAACAAGTCATCAGTTCACTTATGCTTTGAGGTTTAAATTCGAAGCCTCAAACAACTTGTGCAAATACGAAGCAACGTTAGCAAGCTTACGCATAGCCAAAACAATGGGAATCAAATGCATACAAGTATACACTGACTCAATGTTAGTGGCCTCCCAGGTCAAAGGAGAGTACATAGAAAAAGAAGATTCAACGAAGTCACATATGGAGTTGGTTAAGTAGATCCTCCAAACTTCAAATCCTTCACAATTACTCAAGTTACCAGGGGTATGAACAAAAGAGGAAACGCCCTGAGCAAACTTGCAACACTCACCTATGGACAGCTAGCAAAAGATGTCATGATAGAGGTAATCAAAGAAAAATCAATCCTACAACTTGAAGAAGTCTCTAGATTAAAATGGAAGAATGTTGGATGACTCCAATATACAACTTCATATCACAAGGTACTTTGCCACCTAATAAGACAGACGCACTCAGGGTCAGTCGCAAAACAAATATGTATACTTTCATCGATAGGGTCTTGTATCGCAAAAAATTCATGGGACCTCTGGCACGATGTCTCAGACCCAAAGAAGCTTGAGCAATCATCCAAGAAATATGCACTCAAGCTCGCATGTTATTGCAACAAAAACATTGAACATGGGATACTGCTGGCCTACAGTCAACAAGGATACAAAAAGCAAGCTCAAGTCGTGTGATGGATATCAGGCATATGCCACAATTCAGCAAGTACCATTCCCAGCAGCATCTCGCAACGTTAAATACATGATTATAGTGGTTGACTACTTCGCAAAATGGGTCAAAGTCAAATCAAAGGTGTTAGGAACATATTTCGTTATTATCAAGTGTCGGTCATTAAGTTTTATAATAGGTTGCTTTAGGTTATCATTATGTTTAGCTTTTTATTAAAGTTTCATGTTATTAAGTCTATTATTCATGTTATGTTAAAGTCTAAGGGCCAAATGTGCTAATATGTGAAAGATGAGTGATGCCTTAGACTAGCACTATAAATACTAATGTAACCCTCCTTGGAGGGTATTGGTTCTCTCATTAGTAAAATCATTTTCCATTTCATTCATAAGAGTTCCTTTCACTCTCTCTCTCTACTTACTTTCTCTCTCTAGAATTATATGGTCTTATGTTACAAAATGGTGACCTAACAAAAGGCCACCGCCACTTCTCGCAGAATAGCGAGTTTCGTTTGGGATCAAATCATTACAAGATTCGGTGTACCACAAACCATCATTACCGACAATGGTACGCCAAATCACAAGAGAGACATTCAAATCCTGGTGTGAATCATTAGGTATTCATCTGTCCACTACATACCTATTACTCTTAGGCTAACGGGCAAGCAGAGGTAGCAAATAGGGAAATAGTTAAGGGCATCAAAAAGCGGATGACGGAGCACAAAACCTGTTGGGTAGAGGAACTCTCTAGTGTTATTTAAAATATAATAACAATCGACATAAACATGTAAGAAACATATACTAATTCGTGTTTGTAATATGAAAAATTATATTCGTTATGTTCGTCTTTTCCTCACGATTAATATGAATACAAATATGTAATTTTTTTACCTAATTAAGATATGCGTTATTATGTAAAACCATGTCCAATTTGCACCATTACTTAATATGAATATTCATAATGTGATTATAATCACATAATGTATATAAATTAGTCAACATGGAAATAATTTTTCAAGATATCATATTCATTCTATATGTTTTTAGTTTGTTTGATTTCATGTTGGTTAGTAAACAATTTAAGCTTTTAACATTAAAGTGTTATGACATATTTTATATCCAATAAGAAGTGATACTTTTATTTATTTTCTGTTTAACACTTTATACTAATATAAAAACGAATCTTGTTCATTAAATAATGATTTTTATCATGAGACTATCCCGTCCATCGGACAGGTCTCAAAATCTAGTTAGACAACATATATAACACTAGAAATTGCAGCCAATTATTTAAAATATTCGTGACCATTACGGTTTTGCATCTTTTGTACATAATCATAGTCCGTTAAAGCATTTACATCTTATATATAAGAAAAAGAAAATCCATTTCAAAGGCATTTCAGAAAAATAAATATTTGTGACGGGTAAAATGGAGCACAGAAAAGCTCAATTTTGCAACATGACAACTGAAAATAAGGAATAAGTTTTTTGGCTTCCTAGTTGTGGCAACTTCCTACTCCTCCTGAGTTGTCTTGTGGTGAGATGAAAATTACTTCGACCATCTGGCTTCACCACTGCCTTTTGCTCCCTCCTTCTTTGGCATGTCCCAGTCCAAAACAAGCATGATCTGCTTTTGATCCATCTCAATTGCATAGTTATACTTATATATCGGTCAAACTTTAGTGAAATTCAATAATTAAATGGTTGGTAGCATGCCAGGTTAAATACATGTTACCTAAGTAGATTCAAAAATTTTCACTAAAACACATGTTTGATTTTCAATAGCAAATGATCATTTCAATTTTATAATGTGTTTGACCCGCATCTTAAGGCTAAGAAGTCGCACCCTTGTTCATTTCACACCTCCTCACTCTCATTTACAAATCCTTCCCAACTTCAATTTTTAATTATTGCATGCATTAACAGTTCTGTTATATTGTAAACTTGTCATTGATTTGTTATAAAAAGTTTTAAAATATAGAAAAATTAACATGTTTCGTTCATGTGGTTTACCCAAAATCACATTTCTCATCCCTATTCAATTTGAATTACAGAGTGATACCTAATTTTCAAACTCTTTGCATCGATGGTCCATATTTTGGAAAATAGGGATCACCTGTAAAATAATCTATAGTTTTTTGTTACACGGGTAGTCCCTATGTTTCAAAATTGAGATTGTCAATACACATAGTTTGAAAATTATAGATTATTTATCTAAGTAAAATTAAATAAGGATGACAAGTATGATTTTGAGTACTATGAAGAACATTTAAAATTTTCTAAAATATATATATATAAAGCTCGTTAAAAGCTTCTACCCCATAAGAAAACAAGTTAATCGTAAGAGAGAAAACATTAGATGAACTAGTAGTTATCAGCATCTTACTATCTACTAACACTCTACCATTTGTTCCGACGTTCTCAAAGAATTTTGTTATGAGTCAGTCAATTGATAAGGATGTTTTGTTCTAAATCATAATGTAGCATTTTGCCTGTCAATAGAATTAAATAAGAATTTTACACTTTTATAAAACTTATCTTGTTACTACCAGTTTGTGCACCTCGTAAACTAATATAATTGAAAAAAAAAAAAAAAAAAAAAAAAAGTTTTCATAATTGAATGCTTTCATATATGATGGAGTAGTCACAAGTTGGAAAGAAACAAGTCTGCCAAATTCTGTTCACTCATACCCATTCCTTCCCTTAAATGGGACGACGTTGATATGAAGAGTTGGAATGAATCAAGTTGGTTTGGTGTTATTAGTATTATTATTTTTTTCTATACCTGGGTTTCCAACTCGACATTGCGAGCCGATTAATCACAGAGCGACTACCCTTTCGGATAGCCTGGAGTCGGCGCACACTACAAGAAAAACTGGATTTAGTGACAAATCGAATATGGTCACTATCAGTATAAAATCGGTCACTAACACTGTTTAGTGACCAAAACCTGGGTGGTCACTTTTCGTCACTATAGCTCCGTCACTATTTTTATTAGAGACCAAAAATTAAAATCCGTCTCTAACCAATGACCATAATACAGTGGTCACTATATTTGTGACCATATATTCGGTCACTAATTTTGGTCACTAAGGGGTGAAGGTGGTCACTGAATTGATAAACAGTGACCGATCAGTCGTCATAAAAGTGGTCACTGTTTTGTTAAAGATAACGGGGCCGTTAACACACCGTTAACACCCATCAGTGACCATATGTGTTGTCACTTCGTATTAATTTAGAGACCAACCAGTGGTCACCATCTATTTACTTTTAAAAGCAAAAAGTGGTCACTTACTCAAACAAATCTACAAAACGATTCAGCAATTTCACAAAATATATAACTGCACAAAAAATTAAAACCAACGAACTTGAACAAAAATATCAAATACTACTTATGAATGCATAAACATAAGATTCTTTTTAACATATAATTTTTGTACAACAAAGGAAACGAATATAACCACAAAAGAAAAAAACCTAACATTCAAGTTTTTAACATCTTGTTTATTAGCGATAAAACATGTCTTGAATCATATCCTTGTATCCAACTCAGTACCAAACGACCCTTGTATCCAACTCGGTACCAAACAGCCCTTGCATCCAACGGAACTTTTAGTCGCCCTACAAATAATGCAATAAACTCAGTCAGACAAAATAATATGATCTGAAATCTGAAACACAACACCAAAAGAAAATGAAATCTGAAACTCAAACAAACAAATCTGCCCAAGAACTTGCTGCCGAGTCTAAGTAGCTCTGACCCATTCACCAGTCTGCCCATGAAATATCAAAAGGATACCCATTCAGTTTTATAAGTTATTAAAGGACCCTATCATTCTGAAACTTCCACTATTTATACAGTGATGCACATTGAAACATTTAGAGTGATGGTAACTAGCAAATGTCATAAAAGACAGAAAAGAGCATATATTTCAAAGCTGAACAGATCGCACCTTGCACTTGGCAGGCTCAACCTGACTGATGGTAAAATAAGCTTAGAGGGATTAAAAGGGATCCTAAATAAGCAAGTGGGGATGAAATAAGCAGTTCTATTTATCCAATAAACTATCCTAGATAAGCTAAAACAATAAGACAAACAAGCTGAATAAAGCTCACAAGCTCAGACAAGCAAAATCCAATAACTGAATATAAGCCAATACAAACAGTCTAGAGGACAGACTTGAGGGGCAATTTAAGCTAGGCGAATAAGCTCTTAAGAGCAAAATGAGTGCTAGAAACTGTTCTATGAATGTGAGCTACCAAAGAGTAAATAGAAACGATCATTGTGAATTTTGGACAAGTAATGAGTGCTAGAAACTGATTTGAAAATGGCTAAATGGACAGCAAGGATGCTGAGTACAGTTGGGTAAAAGTGGGTCATAATTATTGTACTGATGCAGTTGGGTCAAATGGGAACAAATGGACTTTTAAACTAACAAGCTATCAATACCAACTAATCTAGTTTATACTAAATCTACCTAATAAATCAGTTATACGAAGCAATTATAAGAAAACTGATGCAATGGGTGAAACTGGGTGGAAATGAGATACTTGACTAATAAGTTCCTTATGCCAGATATTATGCAACGTACACTTTAACATCTAACAATGCATCTAATATAGATTTTCCTAAATGAACAATACTGAACTGATATAAGCTCTAAAACTATGAATTCTATGTATCTGATTAAAATTACCTTAAATCTACTTCTATGATGAGATTAAACCTAGAGCAAATTCAGAAAATGGCCACAAGCAAGTCTAAGCCTAAAAACTACCTAAATCCCAAACACTCCTTCATAAACTGGATTCGTATTTTAAAGCTATATAAGCTAAATTAGCACTACACTACAACAAGTTGCAGAGATTGTCATTCAGACTACACCATCATCACAAGCTACATGTAAAAGAACATATAAATAAGCGTCACTTGTGTACTCGTAAAAGTGAACTACTGGGAGAAACTATACTTGCATTACTACTACAACCATTCAAGTGGGACAAACATTTTGCTGTTGAAAATTAAAAGGAAGCTAGACCTAAAACTTAACAAAGAATATTTAATGTAGAACGCCGGGGTCTAACAAAAACAACTGCAGCTCTCAAATATGAGTCCTCCTGAAAGACTGAATGACATCTCACTATTGTAAGTAGCAGTTGGAGGATTTTAAGTTCAAAATTTGCATAAATACTTAATTGATAGAGCAGCTGATTCCAACAACTTCAGCTAATGATGCCTATGTCAGTAAACAATGCATGTACAGTTAAAGGCAAAACACACAATAGTTAGAAATGAAAAAGGTGAAATTGCAAATGGTTAGCAATGACAAAAGTGACGCATGATATGTGTAACAATGGATGCAGATTGGAGAGAGTACACATGTGAGAGATCATAATGGGAAAAATGCAGTATATCGTATCATGCATATACCAAAACAAAACATGACTTTATTTCGAATCATTTCACACAATTACTTATACACATCAAACTCAAACTATTTCACGACTACTTGTATATAGATAGTATTCAAGTTATTTCACGACCGCTTCTATAAAACGGAAGACTTAAACAAAATCACCAATCTAAAGTACTAGTTAGCAGCTTAAGGCAACGCACGAACTAGTTCATAACTACACAATACGCATAATACACAAACAATAAATTACTAAAAAATATACACAACTAAGTCAGGCATTTCGTCAAACACTTGATCTGCACATCCAATCCACGATACTTTTAGCAAAAAAAAAACACACACAACTAAGCCAGTCATTTCGTCGAACAGTTATTCAGCACAAACACAAAATTACTAATGATAAATTTAATAAACAGAAATCGATAGCGGTTGTGGTGGTGAGAGGCGCGGTTGAGGTGGTGAGATGTGGTGGTGAGCGACGGCGGGCGTAGTGAGAGACACTAATACTGATTCATATAAACGGTGGTTGAGGTGGTGAGTGACGGTAGTGAGAGACGGTGGTGAGAGGTGGTGAAAGACGGTGTGATTGTGGTGGTGAGAGACGGTGTGATTGTGGTAGTGAGAGACGGTGGTGAGAGGTGGTGAGAGACGGTGTGATTGTGGTGGTGAGAAACGGTGTGATTGTGGTAGTGAGAGACGGTGTGATTGTGGTAGTGAGAGACGGTGGTGAGATTGTTGTGGTGAGAGAGTTGTTGTGAGGTTTGTTTGTTTGAATGAAAAAGAAAAACCAGTAATGAGTATACCATAAATTGTTATTTAAATAAGGTATGGTAAATTTAAGTGTTTGTTTGTTTAAATTAAATGTAAATATTTAAGTGTAAATTTAATTAAGGGCCCGTTTGGTATGTGGGATTTTGGTGGGTTTAGGATTTAATTAATGCAAAAGATATGTTTGGTTGTGTTTAAAGAACTTGGGTTTGGATTTGTAGGATAAATATTTGGGGATGTAGAAAAGATAGGGGGAGTGAAGGGTTTTATGACAAGAGTGGGACCCTTCATTTTTTTCTCTCTATCTCTCTCTTCTCACTACATTTAAATATAATTAATTTAATAAAAAAATTATATATAAATTTATAAAATAATAATTTATCTTTTTATAATATATTTTATCTTTCCTACATCAAATCAAAATCCAAATCCAAATCTACAACTTTTTCATCAACCCCAACTCCTAATCTAAACCCATCTACAAACCAAACGGGCCCTTATTTAGATAAAATAAAAAAAGTACATAATATAACATAATATAACATATAAAATCTTACGAGTAATGAGTATACCTTAAATTGTTAGCGTATCACCTTACCGTTTTTGTAATGCTGATGCATTGTCATTTTAGTTATTCACCTTGCCGATATTTTAAAAAATCTCGATCTGATTGACTTGTGATGTTGCGTAAATTTAATAATTTAATGAACACTAATTTTAGTTTCTAATATATATTTAGGGTTTTAGTTTAGGGGTTACGGTTTATGTGACCACCCTTTTTGTCTCAATATTTTGTTAATCAGTGACCACCAACCTTGGTCTCTAATTTGAAAAACTAGTGACCACATATTTGATCTTTAAAATTTAGGGGTTAGGGTTTTAATTTAGGGGTTAGGGTTATATGACCACTCTCTTTGTCTCAATATTTTGTAAATCAGTGACCACCAACCTTGGTCTCTAATTTGAAAAACTAGTGACCACTAATATTTGGTCTTTAAAATTTAGGGGCTAGGGTTTTAATTTAGGGGTTAGGGTTATATGACCACTCTCTTTGTCTCAATATTTTGTAAATCAGTGACCACCAACCTTGGTCTCTAATTTGAAAAACTAGTGACCACTAATATTTGGTCTTTAAAGTTTAAGTGTTAGGGTTTATGTGACCACTCTTTTTGTCTCAATATTTTGTAAATCAGTGACCACCAACCTTGGTCTCTAATTTCAAAAACTAGTGACCACTAATATTTGGTCTTTAAAATTTAGGGGTTAGGGTTAAAGTTTAGGGGTTAGGGTTTAATTTAGGGGTTACGGTTTATGTGACCACTCTTTTTGTCTCAATATTTTGTAAATCAGTGACCACCAACCTTGGTCTCTAATTTGATAAACTAGTGACCACTAATACTTGGTCTTTAAACTTAGTATACTTTTTTTCGGCAGTGACCACCACTTTTGGTCTCTAGTCTAACTCGGCAACTTAATATTTCATTGAAAATATTATATTCACGGTTTAAGGACTATGTGACCATTATTTGTCGTCACTGATACTTGTCATTTGTGACAACTTAGTGACCACATTTTGTAACGGTGACTAATTCTATGGCAATGACGGAAATGCAGTGACGACAAATATATTGGTGACTAAACCATGATAATAGAGACCAAATCATGAGTGGTCACAAAAAAATTCGTCACTAAAAGCACTTTTTCTTGTAGTGGCAGGTGAACCTCCGTGGCCAATGGGGATTAATTTCTCCTCCGGATTCGAACCCAAGACCTCTACGCATTTTCATCCTATATTAACAAATCAAAAGCTTATCAATTGTATAGCCTAAAAAAATATTATAATTTCTCGAAATATAATTTTTGAAAGAAAATTCTTCCTAGAATTGGGAAGAAGAATGGAAAGAAGGAACAAGTTTCCTATTAATAATTTGCAAGATGAAGCGTGTGGAGAAATTCAAAAGGATCATATATCACATGAAGAAGTACCTCACGAATAACATGATGTATTATCTCCAAGTCCACACTGAAATTTTTTTGTTCATTACCGGAATTATACAATGCAACATGTAATTTTTGTCAGGTGGAACTAGAAAGTTTTGAAAAATCAATTCGAGAGAAATCATGGAGGAAAGCCATGGAAAAAGAAATTCAAGTTACTGAAAGAACAACACGTGGGAGTTTACAGATAGACCGTTAGACAAAGACAAAGACATAATTGGTGTCAAATGGATCTACAAAGTTAAGTACAAGGCAGATTTATCCATGCAAAGAAACAAGGAAATACTAGTCGCAAAAGATTACTCACAACAACCCAGAGTTGACTACAATGAGACGTTTACTCCAGTTGCTTGAATGGATACAATACGAGCAACCATCGCGCTAGCAACCAAGAATGGTTGGACATCAAGTTGGCATTTTTAAATGGTGAAATATAAGAAGAAGTTTATGTGGATCAACCTCAAGAATTTGAGGTTGAAGGAAACGAAGAAAAAGTTTACAAGCTGAAGGAAAATTATTTACGGGCTTAAGCAAGCACCATGAGCATGTATAGACAGATTGATGGTTATTTTTGTTATACCCTAGGCAAATCCCACATCGGCTATGGCTTGGAGTGATGCTGCGTATATAAGGATAACATGCGCCTTACTAGCAACAACGCGTTTTGTGGTCTAATGGTTATAGTAAGTTACAGTTAAGCGTGCTCATGTGAGAGCACAACTGGCAGGGGTGACCATGTTGGGAAGTTACAGGTTAGGCCACAAAAGTAAAACCGTGAGCCTTCGGGCTGAGCAAGGCGGGATGTTACAATTTTATAGAAAAATGTTTTAGTCAAAGCAAGCATGTACCTACCTTGTATGTCAAAAATAAAGGTACAGATGAAGTTCTTATTGTTGCACTCTATGTCGATGATCTTATGTTCACAGGGAATAAAAAGAAGATGACTGAAGATTTTAATAATGATAGGATGCAAACATACAAAATGAGTGATTTAGGACTTCTAAATCATTAAGATGATCCCAAACTGCCTTAGCAGTCTCATATTTTGCCAACTGAGCTCCAATTAAAGGCTTAGTAAAGTTATTAATCTAAGTTATGATTTTAGAATTTTCAGTCTCCCGTGTTTCAAATAAAGACTCGCAATTATCAGCTCTTATATTAATTGGACATTTCCTTGTACCCGAAACATAACCCACGTCAATATCCCATGGAAAACATTTTTCAAAACATAACTCCAATATGTATAATCTTTACCATCCAATTATACATTAACTGATGATGCGTGGTTTTGTGACCTTACAACAGGTTTTACCTCTCGAGGGATCTCAAGAGGCTTACAACCCCACCAGGCAGTGTACCTGACCGATGTAGTATAGGATAGTGGTAAGTACGGGGGATTGATCGTTCTCTCACAGGGAATAGTGTTCGTTAGGATAGAAAAGCTATTCTAATAGGTCTAAAGGTGGAAGGAAGATTCTTTTTGTATTTTTATATTTTTTAGAAAGCAATTAAAATCTCGGTTTTTGGAAGAAGGGCGGAATTAATTGCTAGTCAACTAACCCANATTTTTTTTTTCATTCATCATTTTTTTTTCTTTCTTTTTTTTTTCTTTCTTTGCTAACGGAGCTTCACGGGGAAATTCCAAGACCTTACATCTTGTGGAAATAAGGATCCAAGGACCGATCTCGAACCGCAGCTTATTTTATACTTAAAACTTTAACTTTTGCAACTTTCAAGCAACGTCTCACTTTCATTTTGCATTCTTATTCAGATTTTAAGAAAGTATGCTTGTTCCAAAATTTAAATAAAAATTTGAACTAGTACTCTATATCAAAATTGTATAAAAATTTATTTTTGCTTTACAAAACGGTTTTAACGTTCAAAGATTTGAAAAGAAGCACGTTATTAAGTCAAATTACGAGCTCCTGGGAGGAAAAGCCATAGATTACTTATATAAGCTCTAAAGAGAACCAACTACTCCACGCTTAGCATTTTCATTTGCACAAGTCGTAAAAACTTAGCCTAAACGTTAAGGGTAGCAGCTAGATCAACACTCTAGCAGAGTCGGGATTCCCCTTGTTCTAGCCTAATCAAGTCTAAACTTTCACAAATACCGAAGTATTAATGTATAGCAAAGTATTATTAATTGTGCAAAGCACTTCTTTTTCATGAAAATTTTAATTTAAATACGGTAAAAAAAAAATTTAAAATTTTGGTCAAAACGGGGGTGCTAAGGACTAGAAGGTACAACATGTGAAATTTTTTTGAAAAATTTGGTCAAATCGCAAGAATTCCCCCCCACACTTAGAATTGAATATTGCCCTCAATATTCAACGTACCGGTACTTAGCCGAAACAATTGAACGGAAAAAGGTAATACCACTAGCCAAGTGTGGAAACGAATTCTCGTTTTCACACAAAGGATTAATAAGATATCCCTGGATAAACATTATAAACAAAGATTGGATATTGGGCGGTTGCATTGAAAACAAGCGCATCAATCATCACGATCTACGGGATTCCTGAAAACAAAGGCAAATAACACACAAGAAGGCAAACAAGTAGAGGAAACTCCCCCACACTTAGTTGTTAGAAATATAGAAAGAAGATAGAATGATAAGCATGGGTTGCCACCCACGAAGCGCTTTGTTGTTGTTAACCGAGTCACGTAGCTTGACTCGCCCCCGAATTCATTGGTCCTTGGGGAAGCAAGTGGAAGACAAAATCTCCATCGGACTTTCATTCAAGATGTTTGGAAAAACATTGAAGTGCTTGAAAGTTCCACTCCGATGAGATATAACCGGCTTTAAAGAATGATAAATGGAGATGCCGGGGTCAAATATGGTATCCTCACTCCCGATAGAGTGACGGAGAAGTGAAATCACCGGATAGGTGAAGAAAGGAAAGAAAGTCATGATAACAATCATGACAAGCTCATCATCATCAAAAGGAGACTTCATAATGTCCATATTATGAATTTCATCATTTAAGCTCTTTTGATCAAGAAATGTCCCGGGTGGGAGGGTTGGGATTTTGTCATCAAGCAAATTCTCATGATTGAGAACATCTCCCCACGGGTTGCAAAGATCTTCTTTGTGAGTTTTCTCAAAAAGTAATATACCGGGTTTGAAGATTTTATCCTCAGAGAGGAATGAGACGGAAATATCAACCACGGTAAAATTTTCAGAAGAAGATGAGTCACTCTCGTGTGACAAAGGATGTAGAACATTTGGCTCAAATAACTCAATTCCCGGAGGAAGAGGATCAATGTGAGCGAGTTCACCGACGAACTCCTCAAAGGTAAATGATTCATATTCGGGGAGAGAAAGATGAGAATGAGAAGTGGTACTACCACAAATCTTCTCTCCCATATGATCAAAACGGAAAGTTTCAAGTTCCGGAATAGAATCATCGGAAATAAAGTCACTATCCTCAATGGGGATAGGAGATGAAATAGGCTTATCATTCAAAGCTTCGATTTTAGAAATGAGAAGATAGATATTCAATAATTTTTCACGAAGAGCTTCATCTTGGATTTCAGTTTCAATTTCTTCATCATTCTCTTCTTCTAAGCTGACGAGCTCAGAAGGTAATTCCTCCATATAATCGATGTCTCCACAAGATAAAGAATCGTCATCATCAGAATCGGAGAACATCTCAACATGATTGTTTGAATTGTCAAGAGGAGAAGGCACATCACACACATGATCAAGAATACCCTCTGACTCACTTTGGATTGGGACAAGGTCCTCAACACTAGACGATTTCGTTTCCGGAGTAGTGCTAAGATGCTCGTCCCCCATATTTAGAGAGTTAGCGGGCTCTTCGGGAGGAATGACGGGGGCTATTTGAGGGAAAGCGTTTATCGGAACAACTCTCTCCTCATCATCATCGGAATCATCGTCATAGTAATCAAAAACCAAAGGTTTATGATATTGGGAACTTAATCTAGCTATTTGTTCATCAGCTAAAAGTTCTCCATAACTTTGTTGTTGATGATGAGAATCTTCTTTTTGAGCAAGTTCTTTAACCAATTCCTTAAGTTCATCAATTATCTCCAATGCATTTTGGGTTTCTTGAAGAATTGGTTGTGTTTGAATCATTTGGTATTGTGGAGGTTGGTAAGAATAGTCATAATTGTTACAAGGAAACGGATTCCTCGTTTGACAATCGGAGCTAAAGTGCGGACCTCCACAATACTCACAACAATATGATTGTTGTAACTGATTTGGTGAATAATATGGATATTGATCATAACCAAAATTTTGATTGCTTTGACAATCAAAACCTTGGTGAGGACCTCCACAATACTCACAAGAGTATGTCTCCATCATACGGTGTGGGGGTTGGTTGAAGAAGTTGGCTGTTTCATTGTAGGGATGTTGGTCGTAGACAAACCCGTTTCCCGAACTCACAATGCTACAACCGGGGCAATTTCCACCATTCGGGGGTCCCCCACAATATTCACAAGAATATTGGTAAGATGAAGACATAAGGAAGAATTAAACGGTATTGAGGGTAAGGAATAAAGAATTAAACGGGAAAGAGGGTAAAAGAAGAAGAATTAAACGGAAAAGAGGGATAAGTGATAAGAATTAAACATAAAGAGGATAACGAAGATTCTTTTTGGGTTTTTATGACGGGAAAATTTTAAGATAAAAGGAAAACAAATTTTGAAAAAGAAAATCTTTTTGAGTTTTTATAGTTTAGAAAGAGAAAAGGAAAATAAATTTGAAAAGAAAATCTTTTTGGTTTTTTTANTTAATTTGAAAATATACACAAAAATAAGACGGTAACTTCCCGGGGGAAGGGTCTTCACTTCACTAATCTTCAAAACGACATGATTTCGGCTTTCACTCCTCCCCGGCAGCGGCGCCAAAAAGTTGGTTCGTGCAATAGTACATATACGAATAGACGTGACCTTTAGCCCGGAAATAGCTAATGAGGTCAAACTACGTATACCGGGAGTATTAGATATCCCCGGGTCGTGTCCGTATAAGGTGTGAAATGCGAAGTCGAAACCGTTTTGTGATCGGGTGATTTGAATGAGATTTAATAGGGATTTGGATTTCTAAACTAAATCAAGCAAATAATAACGCAAATAAACAAATAACGAAAGCATGTAAATCATAATTCAACTAAAACGTAATTTAAAAACGTAACACGCGAAATTTTATAAAAAAAACGCAATTAAAAAAGAAATTACTAAATTTAAACTAAAAAAAATTTGAAATTAGAAATCAAAAACTACTTGAAAAGTTTTACAAACTAATAGAACTGATAAAAATAAACCTTTTTTACAAAAGCAATCTTCTATGAAATGCAAAATAGGGAATGGATCCACTAAGAAGAGGAAAATAAATAAGAAGAATGAGAAATGTTTGTAGCCACACATTTCAAATGAATAAGGAGAATTTCATGGGAGATGCATCTTATTTTGTAGGTGCATCTGAAATGTGCGGCTGTGGTTACTTCTCATTCTTCTCATTCTACTTTTATTTCTCATTTGATCCTTACTCATGCAAAATATAAGAAGTTTAAAGGGAAGAAGAGCAACAGTTGGGCTTATAAGGTCTTAAGGCCACTTTAAGCTTAACCATTTACGAGAATAAGCTCAAATAAGCTGCCCTAGACCTAGAAGCTACCAAGGATCTAAAATCGAAACCTAAGTAAACCTAATCTAGACTAATATAAGCAGTTTAAAAGGGCAAATGCACAGCAGCGGCATCAGAAGCGATAACAAGGAAATATCAACTCTATAATGCGTCTTAAAGAGCTAAAATGAGCTAGACCTAAGGGGAAATAAGCTAAAGGCTGTTAGGGGAACCTAAATAAGCATTACGGGGACAGAAGTAAGCAATTATCTAAGCCTAAAAAGCACTAATAAGCATTAACTAAACTAGGGGCTGCTGAATAGGTAAAAAAAATGACTAGTCGAGCTACTTTAGGCTGTAAAAAAAAATAGTAAAAATAAATTAAAAATACTGGAAACTAGAATACCCACTAAAGAAGATACGTACTAAATTTTAGAGCAAAAGACCTAAAAACGAAGAAATGAAAAATCAAAAACTTTACTGCTGTTGGGACTTTTTTTTTACAGCAGATACAGTAAAAAAAATGGGTATAAAATGGTTTAGAATGAGATTTGTTTGACTACCAAAGGTCAACTACAGGAGGCACAAAGTAAACTAACCTATTATGAGCTAAAATGAAGCAAAATCATCCACTAAATAAAGCATAAACTACATTTAACCTATATCAACTTTCAACACAGTAATGAACTAAAATTTTTAGAAAACTACATGGTAAGCTTTAAATCTGAACAAGCATGCTAAAAATTACCTCTAATGTACTTCAATAAGCTGACTAAAGCTACCACAATTCATTTTATGAGCCAAAAGTGATTAAATCCTCGAAGTTCTACTAGTGCCAAACACCCCTAACGGTCTAACTATTTTGAGATTTAAGACAGGTAAGACAGATTCAAGCTAAAACTAGGCAAGTCAAAGATCAAATAAGCTATATTAAGACTAAAACAATAAGTACCAACTGAGAATAGGCAACGAAATAAGCTTTAACTAATCATCCTAATATTTTTTTTTTGGTTTTTATTGTTGATTTTTCGAAAACTAAAAGTAAATAACTTTTGAAACAGATTTTCTTAAAGGTAAAACTCACGACAAGCTACGGGAGCCTGTATGAGCTTAAAGGAACAATAGAAGAAGCTTAAAAATGAAAACTTTGAAAATAATGTAATAAAGATGGAACCTTTAAATAACTATGACAGTAGAGCAATAAAACTAGAATTGTATTAAACTAAATGAAAGAGTTACAAAAGCTTGAATAGAGGACTGAATAAAAATAAATTTAACAAAAGCTTGAAAACTACAACTACACTGCTGCTACCCTACTCCTAATTTCCTAATTACTACCCTACTCAAACCTATTCTATCCTACTACCTACTGCCTTATACAAATGGCTACAAGATGCTATATATACAACTGAGGTAGGGTTTCTTTTTTTTTTTCAGTTTGTCCTCTTCTTGTGTGCTTGTTGTGTTTGTTGTGTGAGTGGTTCCAGCTTTGGATACTCATTTGTGTTTTCTATCCATCAATCTCTGCCATAGGATCAATCTTGGAGCCAAAGGAAGGCTTTTTAGCCGTGGGATCAAACTGTGGGCACATTGGATTGGTGACATGGAGGGGAAAACATGTGAAGGAGGGGGGGACCAAAGTCATGTGAAGAGTGCTTGGCTTGTAGCAGGCTGAGGTGGAGAAGAGAGGGACAGGTTTGGCTTGGTTTGGTTTAGGCGGGAAGCAGTAGAGTAGCAGGGTTGGGTTTTGACTTTTGGGGTCAAATGGTGCAAAAGGGTTTTAGTGTTTTGGGTGTGTTTGTGTTAACAGAAAACGGGATGGGGGGTTTTGGGTTGTGGGTTGCTAGTGTGAGTGGGCTAGGATTAGTGGGTTAAAGGGTTAAATGGGTTTAGGTGTAATTTGTAGAAATTAGTTTAGGATTAAGAAGGTTAATTATTTAAGATTAGTTAAAAGTAAATTAGTAATATTTTAATAAAACTGATTTGTAAAAAAAATGTTTTTTTTTCCTTTTTTTTCTTTTTTTTTTTACTATATAATAATAATAATAATTAATAATAATAATAATAATAATAATAATAATAATAATAATAATAATAATAATAATAATAATAATAATAATAATAATAATAATAATAATAATAATAATAATAATAATAATAATAATAAGGTAAAATACTTAAAAATGAGTTTTATCAAAAATGTTTTGTGATTTTATTGGAAAAATGGTTTTTTTGGAAAAAGGTTTTGGGATTGGGTTTTGAAAATGATTTTGCATTTAAGTCTCGGGGTAAAAGGCTAAATTGGTAATTTTGGTGTCGGGTTTTTGATAACGTAAAGAAATGAAACGGGCCGTTACCGGTTCGGTAACGGTAAAAGCGAATTTGAGTTCTAAAAGGCCTACGGTTAATCTATAAATATGATCTTCCTACGTATTAAATGCAAGAGAAATTTTTGGAAAAAAGATTTTTTTTTTTTTTTTTTTTTTTTTACTTTTTAATAATTTGTATGAATTAACATTAAACTAAATAAATGCTTAATAATAGTAAAAATTTTAATAATCTAAGAAACATTAGGGACAGGTTTATTAATAAAATAAGCTAGGAAATTATAACTTGAAATCAGTTCTAATAAGCAGTGTTAAGCAATGCAAAAGCTGGATTTAATTAAGCTAAGACAATGAGAAGCTATAAACCTAATATAAAGGAATAACAAGAAGTAAAGCTAACACAGATGGGAAAGGATGGTAATGTTGTGGTGGTCTGAGATAAGTACCAAGAGGTCACAGGTTCGAACCCTTGTGACACTTTTTTTTTTTTAAAAACTATATTATATTTTTTTTTTCCAATTTTGATTATGAAAGCTAGTTGAGCATGTAAAGTAAGCATTTAAATAAACTAACACTACTTTCTAAAAACTAATAATAAGCACTAATAAGGTAACTATGCATTTTAACTAAGGTAGAAAGAAAAAAATCTAACCTACAAAAGTACAAGAGTACAATACAGCTAATAAGGGGGAAACAAGCAAAAGGGCACTAAGGGGAACTAAATAAGCCTAAGGGAACAGAATATAGGCAATTTTGTAGCCTACCAAAGCACTAATGAGCTAATTCATAAACTAAGGCTGAAGAAAAAAAAAAGAAAAAATTGACAGATGGCTGTTTTAGGGGCTGCAAAAGCTGTGATAAAAAATTCTTAAAATAACTAAAATATGTCAATAGACATGCTACTGAATAAGTACCATACAATTTTTGAGCAATCGGCCTAATATTAAAGAATTTAAAATCAAAAACTTTTGAGCTGTGAAGTGGTTTTTTGACAGCAAAATAGTGGTAAAGATTGGGGCAAAAAATGCAGTTGACCTATAAAAGTCCACACTACCAGATGCTAATCACTTGCATATCCTATTGAAGCCTACTTGAAGCAAGAACAACAATAATATAAGACTAAGTCTAATCTATACTAATCTAGTTAAAGACAGTTAAATATAAGTAAATTTTGAAAAACACTTGAAACCTTAAAAACTAAATGAGAGTGTAAAATTTATGTGAAATCTATAAAAGTGACTAAAGGAAGCTGGTTGAATCAAAAAAAAGAAATGGGTAAAACAGTTTTGGGTCAAAAATCTGCTTGTCAAACACCTTTACAGGGTGTTGCTGAAATTTTTAATAAGAAAGGCCCAATTTTAGAGCTAAAACTTGAAAAGTAGATTGAATATTAGCTATAGCCGAAGTAAAAAAAAGAAAGTGAAACACATATTTAACCGTAAGGCTAATGCACATAATCTCACAAAGTCCTACTTTATTCTTTTTTTTTTTTTTTATTTTTTTTTTTATAGAAAACTAAAGTAAATTTTGGTAAAAACAGTTTTTATGAGGGCTAAAGCTCACAATAAGCTGGAAGAGTAATGTGAGCTTTTTAGAACAGTAATGAATTGGAATTAGAACTTGGAAGGAAGCAGTTAAGAGTAAAATAAATAAACTTGACAAGGAAATGAAATTTGTATTAATAAAAGAGATTACAAAGCTTAAACTAGGACATGGAAACTTAAAAACATTTAAATGTGGTAAAATTCTTCCTAAAAGCAAAGAATTGGACAGTTGGCATAAGTGTGTTGAGGCTCCTTTTTAATATGCACTTAGCTAGCACCTTGGTCCTCTTTCTTGTCTTCTTTCTTTTGTGTTTGTTTTTGTGAGTGGAGCTGAGGATACTCATTTTGTGTTTTCTATCCATCATCTCTGCCATAGGATCAATCTTGGAGCCAAAGGAAAGGCTTTTTAGCCGTGGGATCAAACTGTGGGCACATTGGATTGGTGATGGAGGGGAAACATGTGAAGGAGGGGGGGACCAAAGTCATGTGAAGAGTGCTTGGCTTGTAGCAGGCTGAGGTGGAGAAGAGAGGGACATGGTTTGG
>LBNU01036332.1:55620-66233 GCA_014162995.1 Artemisia annua | reverse complement strand
TAAGGTAAGATGGTAATTTACGGTTTGTGTTGTGGATTTCCATACCTCCCCCCATGTCCACTCTCCCGGGATTGACTTTCGCGTAGACTTTTTGTCTTTTTTCTCATTAAGGCTTCAAAAGTGTTTGAGTCGATCCGGTAATGCCCAATTTGCTCCGCTTTCCCATCCAAATTCTCCATTTTGCTCAGCATTTGCCTTGTTTTCAATCCATTGTACCTGAAACACACAAAAACAACATCCAAGGATATTTGTGACATTATATGGTCTTTCTTGGGTGTTTTGTGTTTTGGGGATCTTCCTTGGTTTGGTTTAGGCGGGAAGCAGTAGAGTAGCAGGGTTGGGTTTTGACTTTTGGGGTCAAATGGTGCAAAAGGGTTTTAGTGTTTTGGGTGTGTTTGTGTTAACAGAAAACGGGATGGGGGGTTTTGGGTTGTGGGTTGCTAGTGTGAGTGGGCTAGGATTAGTGGGTTAAAGGGTTAAATGGGTTTAGGTGTAATTTGTAGAAATTAGTTTAGGATTAAGAAGCTTAATTATTTAGGATTAGTTAAAAGTAAATTAGTAAAAATATTTTAATAAAACTGATTTGTAAAAAAAAATGTTTTTTTTTCTTTTTTTTTCTTTTTTTTTTTACTATATAATAATAATAATAATAATAATAATAATAATAATAATAATAATAATAATAATAATAATAATAATAATAAGGTAAAATACTTAAAAATGAGTTTTATCAAAAATGTTTTGTGGTTTTATTGGAAAAATGGTTTTTGGAAAAAGGTTTTGGGATTGGGATTTTGAAAATGATTTTGCATTTAAGTCTCGGGGTAAAAAGATAAATTGGTAATTTTGGTGTCGGGGTTAAGGGTAAGATGGTAATTACGGTTGTGTTGTGGATTTCCATACCTCCCCCCATGTCACTCTCCCGGGATTGACTTTCGCGTAGACTTTTTGTCTTTTTCTTCAATTAAGGCTTCAAAACGTGTTGAGTCGATCCGGTAATGCTCCAATTTGCTCCGCTTTCCCATCCAATGCTCCATTTTGCTCACATTTGCCTTGTTTTCAATCCATTTGTACCTGAAACACACAAAAACACATTCCAAGGATATTTGTGACATTATATGGTCTTTTCGGGTGTTTTTGGTCGTTTTTGTGGGTTAAATGAGGTAAAAGATATGTGTAGATAGGCACATATCAAATCCCCCACACTAAGCAATTGCTAGTCCCTAGCAATCCGATCATATAAAGTAATGAAAGGATCACAAGATTTATTATGTTACCATGTATACCCCGTTTTGACTTCTTATTCCAATCGACTTAACTTAAACGATAACAAAATTAAATATCATGCTTGATTTACAAAAGATGGCATCATGGAACGGGATTCACACAAACTGGGTGTCTCCAGGGAATTGTAATCGTCATCCTCTTTTTATTACTTCCCAACTAAGTCTATAACCCTTGTGCAAACGTTTTGGTAAAATGCTAACACTACTTATATTAGTAATTTATGTAAGTCGAGACTTAACTTTTCACTCCCACAATAATTATTAAGTTAGGTGTGTGTGTGTGCTTGTTTTCAAAATTTTGACCGGAAAAATCGACACTTATTAGGGTTGTTATTTATCTAAGTTAATATTAATTCACCGGAAACCACGAAATCTAAGGATCGAAAGGGCCTTTTCCATGTAGCGGCTTTCTTCTCGGCACATCCCAAACCAGACGGTTTTAGGTGACCGGGCTTTTGACACCTCTCAGAGAATAGTACCGGAATCAGCGGGAATTCGATTCCAAAGATTTACGAGGCTACCGCTAAGGTAATATTAAGCTTAAATAGACAACAACCGACATCGGCGGTAAAATCTATATAATAAGATATAATGCTTGTGGAATGAATATTTTTACAGAATTCCTGGAGATTATAAGTTAAAGAATTGACAAAAATTTTTATGTTTCTGGAAGAAAAACAAAACTTTCAAAAATTGCATAAAATTATAGCCTGACGCCGTCAGGTTGTTATACCTGACGCCATCAGAAAGTTCTGACAGAATTCTCATGTTAAGTTTCCGGGAAAGATTCTGGAAAAACTAGATCTTACTTCCTGGAATTCCTGTAAAAATTCATTATGACTCGATAAAAGCATTTGACTCAAACAAGTACTAATATGTATGCTAATTTCATTGTTATGATTCATGTTCATTCGTTCTATATAAACCGATTTAGATTTCCCTTACACTTAGCTTTTGCAAAATACCTTTATATGTAGTTAAGATGAAGTTAAAAACAAAATAAAGCATTTTCACAATTTAGTTGAAGCATGAATCAATAACAAGAAATATAACTTACATACGGAAACAAATAAAATCAAATAAACACACAAAAACAAACAAAACATGGGTTGCCTCCCAAGAAGCGCTTTTCTTTATTTACGAGTCCTGTAGCTAGACTCAAAGTCACCGTACGTTACGTGACTTCGTCGTTGGTCTCGGTTCCTAAGTCATCCTCTTTTCCGGTTTTGTATTCGGGCCCTAAGTTCAAACAATCCTTATAGAAACCGAAAATCCTTTTCATGACATAGTCTACTCCCCTACGTCTATCCTCATCATTCCTATAGTAAACCGCTTGTTTGAGCTCCTTCTCAACGTTTGACAAGTGTTGGTATTGCTCTATCTTATACGGCATTTGGTAGTTCACCTCATCGGTCTCATCCTTAAATGTGACTATCCCTAAGGAAGGTTCATGAGTCATTCTAGAGACCTCGATAAATGGTTTGCCTAAGACTACTTGGGTCACACTTGCATCGATTATTGGGCGGATATCTTCTACAATCACAAAGTCGGTGACATAGGTAAAGTTTCCTACATAAACCGGTAATCCTTTAACTCTTCCCGTGAAGTTACTAATCCATCCCTTATCGGGAAACACTCTATACCCTAGTTGACTTTTCATTATCAAATTGTATTGAGCTCTAGTCATGATGTTAATGGGTGATCTAGGGTCAATGTACGCTTTCCAAATATGCAAATGCCCGATGTTGCATGGTATGTTGAGATTAGATGGATCGCCCACCTTGAAAATTGGGTTACCTAGGATGTATGGGGTCTCGGAGTCATCGAATAGATTCTTATGATATGCTCGCTCTTCCTTAGTGGGTAACCTATTGAAGTAATCCTCCTCCTCTACTTCTTCTATTTCGCTAACCTTAGCCTTCCTATCATCCTCTAATTCCTTACTCTCATCCTTTGATTCACTATCATTCTCACTCCTATCAATTGGTCTAATGGTCACAACGTTTACGAAGTGGACATGTTTGGATGAAGAGGGGTCCTTGATTTGTGGTTCGCTATTGGTGTTTCTAGCGTCCTTTTGTGGGGGTGATAGCACTTGGTTGTTGAGGGCTTTCAACAAGTTGTCAATTTTATTGGTCATCTCTACTTGTTGTTGATTGAATTCGGATGTGAATTTAGCTATGCGAGCTTCTTGAGATGCCATAAAATTGGACATCAATCCTTCAAAGTTGTTGGTACTACCATAGTTGTTGGAAGGATTGTTGTTGAAGGTACGGTTTGAGGAATTACCGTTGGATTGAAACCGGTTAGGTGGGTTGGAAGAATTGTTTTGGGGTGCGTTTTGGTTTGACTTCCACCTAAGGTTGGGGTGATTTTTCCATGAGGGGTTGTATGAATCTCCATAAGGGTTTGGCTCGGGTTTGAAAGTGTACCACTTATCTCCCGCTCCGTCGGTACGCGTGGATGCGTAGTCCGCAAAAGCTTGTTCGGGGAGTTCCATGCAATCACGAGTGTCGTGGGGACCACTACATAATTCGCACGAAGAAGTGATTTTGTTCACTTGGCTTGAAGGTTTAGGAGCTTCGTAGGATTTCATGAGAAACTTGACTTGGTCTTCAAGTTCTATGATCCTACGGTCGGAAGTGCTTGAATTATTCGAAGGCAAAGATATTGCCTTGACCGTTTTATTCAAATCACGGGGATCATTCCAACTTTCGTTGTCATATAGAGCAAGATCTTCTAGGAGATCCCATGATTGTTCCGCACTTAGATCACGTAGCTTGCCACCGGCCGCTTGGTCAATGGTTTGCCTCGTGTGGAGATTGATGTGGTCATAGAAGATTTGGACTTGGAGCCAAAGGTCTATGCCATGATGAGGGACTTTTTGGAGTAAGTCCTTGAATCGAGTCCATGCCTCGTAGAGGGTTTCGCCTTGGCGTTGTTGGAACGCCAAGATATCATTCCTTAGCTTGGTAGTTCTCCCCGGTGGGAAAAATTGAGCAAGGAAACGAGTTGTGAGATCGTCCCAAGAGGTGATGGATCCTGCGGGAAGTCGCTCAAGCCATTGACTAGCTTGGTCCCGTAGAGAGAATTGGAAGAGACGCAATCGGGTCGTCTCTCGAGTTGCAACATCAAGGTCTATGGAATCTACGATTTTGAGGAAATCCTTGAGATGTTGGTTTGGATCTTCGGAACGAAGTCCATGGAATGCGCATCCGCTTTGCACCAACCGGATGGTGTCGGATCGCAAGGGAGTGACATTGGCTCCTTGAGTGAGCTCAATGGTGTTTCGATAGCCAAGGTGGCTAGGTCGGGAATACTCTCCTAAGGTGCGGGGTCTAGGAGGTTGGTTTGGTTGTGGTGGGTGGTTTGGTTGAATTAGGTTGTTGGGATCAAGGATGTTACCACCTTCCATGATGGCGGATGGTAAAGATTACGAACAAAAACACGAAGAAAAAGATAGACTAAAGAAAATCCTAGAAAAAGAAAATAAAAATCTCACTAGAAAGGAATCTAGTGAGTAGACCTAAAGAAATAAAAATTCTACCTAAACAATAACTATTCCCCGGCAGCGGCGCCAAAAACTTGATGCGTGGTTTTGTGACCTTACAACAGGTTTTACCTCTCGAGGGATCTCAAGAGGCTTACAACCCCACCAGGCAGTGTACCTGACCGATGTAGTATAGGATAGTGGTAAGTACGGGGGATTGATCGTTCTCTCACAGGGAATAGTGTTCGTTAGGATAGAAAAGCTACTCTAATAGGTCTAAGGGTGGAAGGAAGATTCTTTTTGTATTTTTATATTTTTTTGAAAGCAATTAAAATCTCGGTTTTTAGAGGAAGGGCGGAATTAGTTGCTAGTCAACTAACCCAAGTTTACTACTTATGCAAATTAAAATAAAATAAATATCTAAACTATTGTGGTTGTGAAAACAATATGGAGAAAATTGTGTTTACTTAGATTTCATTACTCCCTAACTATCTTTTACCGGTTAATTGATATGTGTGTTACTTGTGTGGATGAAGGGTGTATTCCTAATAACTCATGGAGTGGCATACATATCTCTCCAATTCTATGAGCTCTTATCTCGCCCTATGCCATGCACGGCACAACCATAGGGGTTGTAAACAGTGGCTCATGCGTTAAATACTACCTTAATAGCCTAGTATGCCTTGGCTACATGTTTCCCAAGACGTTCAAGCACGTTACCATAAAGGAGGTTGGCCAGTTTTCTTGAGCCTAACATTGATGGAACAATCATCCCAACAAACAACAACACACACCAATCAACCAATAATTAATAGTTAGGTTTCATTAGATCTAAGCAAACACTAGAGAATTTAGCTACACATGTTAATTAAAAGACAAGCAAAAGAGATAATCAACCAACACATAGACATATTGATTGAATTAAAGTGAAGACTTATCTTTAATTAAGCACTAGGGTTCCAAGGGTTGGAAACCCTAAAAGTCACAGAAAATTCGTCTTTAGGGTTTGCCCTAAAAGTTCTCCACAAAGTTCCACAAATAATGAATGAAAATTAGAAAACTATATATAGATTTTACACTCTGACGGCGTCAGGTTATAGGGTCTGACGCCATCAGCTCGCCGCCATTAGGTCTCTCGGATGGCCTAGATCCACTTCTGACGCCGTCACCCTTTATTGCCTTCTGGGCCGTCACTCTTTAAATTAACTCCTGACGACCTACATCTTCTAACACCTGACGGCGTCAGGTGTTAAATCCCAAAATCTTTTTGGCCCGTCATTTGGAAATTGGATTCCACTCTTTTGTCAAGGCTTTCTGACGGCGTCACCTTGTGACTTCTGACGCCGTCAGGTTGTAAATCTTCATCTTTTGAGACTTTCTCGTTTTCTTCACTTTTATGCTCCAAAAACGTCCAAATGTGCATGTTTTCCAGAATTCCTCTCAAAAGTACCTAAAATGACAAAAGGAACGATTTAGGGCAATATTTGATCACATTTATACGAATTAGGGCTTAAATGACCCCCTAAAAGCGTAACACTTTTCGTCTCATCAACTGATTATAACGAATCATTTTACAACCAAATCTAAAGGGTCTTACGCACTTTACTCGCTAGGGGATGGGATTCATTCACTTGCATTCCTGTAACCACAATAACAAAGTCAAATAACATAAAATAAACCAATTTTAATTTTCTTCAAATGAAACTAAATTGCAAATAACCAATTCCTTGCAAAACCGAAATATGAACAAATAAAACCTAATTATCTAAACAATGTGGGTGAGAAATAATTGTCCTTCTATTCTACCAACCCACTAACTAGTATATATGCCATATTAAACATTCAATCAAAATTTTGGTTACAAAATCAAATTATTTGAAGAAAATTTAATTATGGTCACGTTCGGAAATAATTTCAACTAACAACAACAAACCGGTGTCAACGAATAGAGACACACCAAATGAACATATCAATCATTTATCAAATCTGAACCACCCTTCGGATCTGATACCGTGTGAACGAGAACATGCAAATTAACTTGTATAATATATATTGAAACATGAACATACAACGACGCATACATATACATGAGCTAAAGAAGCCCTACAAAGTGAATACGAGCTAAACGGCACTGAGCATATGGGCCAAAGCTTTATCGAAAATGGACCATGGTTAATTCACAACGTATCATTGATTATGAAAAATAGTCACCGGATGAGAATATTATGAAGGAGGATTTGTGTAATATTCTAGTTTGGATTAAGCTTCATGATATTCCAATTACCGCATTCACGGAAGATCTTTGAGTGATATTGCAACCAAACTAGACACCCCTTGATGCTTGGTTCTTACACGTCCAATATGTGCATGGAGTCTTGGGTAGGTCGAGTTATGCACGTGCTGTGATTGAGTTAAGAGCGGATGCAGAGTTGATTCACTCCCTCATGGTGGTGGTGCCAAAATTAGAGGGTGAAGGGTCTACTATGCACACTATCCGTATTGAGTACGAGCGTACACCTCCAAGATGCTCAATTTGTAAGGTATTTGGCCACCTTCTAAATGAATGTCATAAGAAAATTGTCTCAGTTGTGAAGCGCCAAGGAAAGCTATTCGCAAGGTTCAGATTGGTTCGAAGACTAAGTTTGCGTATCAACCAAAGGCAATAAGGAAACCGAAGCTAACTAATGATAAAAATTATATTACGGTTCCTTCTACATCAAACTCGTTTGATGTATTAAGCTCTATGGTAGATAGAGGGTCATTAGGTTTCTAGTCCACAAGAGGAGACATAAGTTGATGGTAATGGGAATCTGATAAACATGCGTCTGGCTAAAAGGATTAATGAAATAGAAAGTCAAATGTTTGATGAGAAGCTTGTGCTATTTGGTGATGATGGAAGCCGCTAAAACCGTGTAGATCAAAGCTTCCTATGCAGAAGGAGACTACTGTGACATCGGTATGTGAACCTAGTACTGTTATGGAAAAGAAATGGGAAGATTCGAATAACGATGAAGTCGAGGATATTGATGATAACATGGCTTGATATATGGCTATCCCGAATCGTGTTGGTGGAGGAGCTAATGATGCGAGCCTCCTTGAGTTTGAAGATTATGATGGTTACGACTATGATGTTAATGACTTAACTGAGGAACAACTTGCTTTCTGAGAAGCTTGGGACTTCCGTATCCGTGGTACAGTTAGGAAGTAGTTCTAGTTTTGTTGTTGGCGTTTTATTTTGGTAGGTTCATAAGGTTGGCTTGTCTCTCTTATGATAGATTTTGTTTGAAGCACAATAAGTGCATTTATTTGCCTGTAACGGGTTGAGATGTGGAATTCTCCCTCATCCAATGTAATGAATTGTTTTTTGGAGTAATATTTTTATAGGAGAAATCCTTTATTACCAAAAAAAAAAAAATCATTTTCTTTTTTTTCGAGTGAGACTAGTTTGTGAAATTATAAGAGGCAAATTTGGTTCTATGGACCTTGTTGAAGGATGTGGGCTCAAAGAATTATGTGCAACCTCCTCTACAAGAGAATTACCGATGTATGAGCAATCTCTTACTATTTAGAATTATTAGTTTAACTTTCTCAAGCGTGAGTATGATGATTATGATGGTTATGAGTATGATGTTGATAACTTAACTAAGGAACAATTTGCTTTCTGTAACGCGTGGGACATCCGAATTTGTGATAGAGGTAGGAAGTAGTTCTAGTTGTTGTTGACGTTTTACTTTGGTAGGTTCATAATATTGATCTGTCTCTCTTGTGATAGTTTTTGTTTAAAGCATAATAGGTTTGTTTGTAACGGGATGAGATGTGTGATTACCCTCAGGTCTCATCTTATGTACTTAATGGTTTTTTGAGGTAATATATTTTACAAGGGAAAACCTTAAAAAAATAATAAAATAAAAAATTAGCTTAACTTTTTTTTTTCTTTTTTCTTTTTCATTTCTTAGAAAGACCTGATTAGAATAAAAATAACACGACTACCAACTGGTGGACGATCCACACCGACTAGTTTCACAACAAATATTAGAGAGATAAATCATGAATAGTAACACCATGATTAATTAACAGTATGGATTAAACAAGAAACCTCCAAACTGTGTTACATGTCTTTAGCCGTTAAACTACTATCGTGAGAAAAGTTCGAAAATGCATTTCCTCTTTACTTTTTGGTACCAATAGTTTTTGAGTCTTTACATATCTCTAACTTCCCCCTATATAGGGGTGTGTTCTTCGGTTCGGTTTTTGGGTTATTCGGTTAATTTGGTTCGGTTATTTTGGTTCAAAGTTTTTTTAGAGTCAAATCGTGAACCAAACCAAACCGAACTCAAATTCGGTTTTCGGTTCGGTTTGGTTGAATTCTAGTTCGATTTGGTTCGGTTCGGTTTTCAGTTTAATCCGAATGACACACTTTATTAAAAAAAAAGAAAAATATACAATTATATTTAGCCAAAAAAGTTATTTCAAACATAAAAATTATTTTTTAATATTAGGATAAAATTTTATTGTATTATATATATATATATATATATATATATATATATATAAAATCCAAATGCTAAAAAGTGGTTCTCGCAGTTCTTGACAAATAAGAGTGTTCTCGTAATAAAGTTTACACTATATATATATTAATATATTATATATATATATATATATATATAATATATATATATATATATATATATATTAGAAAGGATCAGGTACATTTTTGCTTTTAGTGCGGTATGGTACGGACGAATCTCAGCCCTCCATCTAGTCAAACCATCTGAAAAAGCGGAGTGCAATATCGTAAATATCCGTCTTTTTTAAATCTTTACTATTATATTAGCTTTTTTCTGAAAAAAATTCAAAAAATGAAAAATTAAAAAATAAAGAGGAAACAAATAATTAAGAATCCTGAAAAATTCAAAAAAAAAAAATTGTTTTCACGTTAAAGGTAAATGTGATATTAGGTCCTGATTTGTGACTTTTGTAAAAAAGTCCAGATTAGATTCTTGATAACATATATCCTTTTTTTATTATTACTATCACTTTTGTATGAATGATGATATTAAGTTTTTTTACTATACACCGTACTTTTTTTGTTCCACTGTTTGTTTACAGTATAAAACTTAAATCACATTAAGTCTATAATATCATTGTTAAGTCCTTAAATCAAATACATTTTTTTAACATAAATTGTTAATATCATAGTAATATCATGCTTTTTTAATATCAAAGTTAATTTTTTATACCACCGTAACTTTTCTTAATATCGTATAAAAAACAGTGATATTAATTTTAATTAAATATGCTCTGATTTTGATTTTTTACCAAAAGTCAAGATCTGATCTTGACAAGTCAGATCAGATCTTGACTTTTGTAAAAAAACAGATCAGACCTGAATACATATAGAACTTTATAAAAATTTTAATATCACATATAATTTTTTTTAATGTAAAAAAACTATATCATACTTTCTTAATATCAAATTAATTTTTTTTTAATATCACCGCAACTTTTTTTAATATCGAATAAAAAAAAAATAATATTAAGTTTTTTACTAATATCAAAGTTAAGATTTTAATATCAACATAACTTTTCTTAATATCGTAATAAAAAAAGCATGTGATATAAAATTTTTTACTAGTATCAAAGTAACTTTTTAAGTAAATAAATGTTAATATCTTAGGCTCATAATATCTTTAATTATCATGGTAGGACTCATATCAAAACAAAAAAAAAATGCTCATGAAAAATTTGAAAAATAAAAGTAAAGAAACAACAATATTATAAAAAAATCGTTTGAATGGTTAATTGGTACCGTGAGTAGCGTTGATTTTACTTTTACA
>LBNU01036332.1:21268-32553 GCA_014162995.1 Artemisia annua | reverse complement strand
TGCTTATTAATAAGCAGTTTGACCAAATCTGGTCAAACTTTTCCAAAATACTTTAAAGTCTAAAATAAACTCAGAAATATTTAATTTTGACCAAAAATGAACTCAGAACTTGCAATGCAAAGTAAACAGATTCAAATAAGCACAATTAAAAGCCAAATAAGCACAGATGGACACCAATAAGCTTAGAGCTCTGAAATATATTGAAACACACTCAAGCAAGCTCAGAAGAAGCACTGGAGCAAAGATATCAAGCCAAATCTAACAACTAATCAACTGACTCATATGGTTTGAATCAGTATATGCTGATGGCCAAAGAGACAAACAAGCAGCTAAAATAAGCAATCCAATAAGCTCAGAAGTAGAAAACTATGGTTGATTATTAAAGACAGCCAGCTAACCAGTGTTTTGCCCCAAAAATCTCACTAATAGCTTCACTAGATAGCTAGATAAGCACTCATGAACTTGAGCTCAAAACTGAGAAGCAGGGGAATCACTTAGCATACAAGCAGTTTTGAGCTTAATTCTAGATGCTTATAAGAGCTCTAAAGTGAAATTTTCCTACTGAATCTAAGATACTAACCACCAAAGAACCTAAATCAGCAATTCAAACTTAATTTTACCCAATTATGAACCCTAGAGATGCCTTTGAAAGTCTGTCCAACTCAGGTAATTTGGCAGATTTGACTTTTTGTTTACTTAAGAACTTTGACTTTATTGACATTCAATTGATCTAAACAGAATGCAGATGTAATTATAAGCTAAAATGAAAGTGAATTAAGCTAGATTATACACTATTGGAACTACAAATGAAATTATGCAAACTATTTTTCTAACAGTTAACTTGTAATGGGAATTTTAAAAGCAAATTTGACTTTTACTAAAATGAATACACTATTTTATGCTGATTAATATCTAGTATTACCCTATGAATCAAGTCTAAACAAACAAGTACTACAAAAACACAGGCAATCACACTCAAATAACCTGTTCCAAACACCCTATTAGCAATCTGTCTCAACTTTTATTAAACAACTATGTGATCTAAACAACCAAGCCACCATTCACACTGATAATATGCTTCAATAACTATTATGCAACTCAGAAACACAGATCTCTAGAACACAGATCTACTCAAGCACAGAACACTAATGCTAGCACATATTCAAAAATAGTCACAAACAATCTGTCAAACAAGCTCACATAACACCAACTCTACTAAATAATCATCAATTAGCATCAAATAAAACAGTAACTATTAACCAATATAGATTCAAATTAATTAATGAGAAAGGAACTAAAATGAAACTAAAAACCTTACTACAAGCCAAGGCCCTATTGGATAGGGGTATACTCCAATGAAGCCTATCTTTGGATAGGCTTTGTAGCTTCTGAACACACCAAGGAACACCAAAATAATTTCTGTAACACCTCTTAATCAACACATAACCCTTCTTAATCAAATAATCTTCACATTTACTATTTTTTACTTTTTTATCTTTTTAAATTCAAATTTTAAATCATAACTAACTTATAAAAGACTTGTAAAACTTTCTTAACAAACTAATTAAAATTTAAACAATATTTTTTTTATTTCTTATTTTTTTTTATTTTTTTTGTTTTAATATAACTGTAGAAAACAACATATAAATAAATTTATAAAAGATGAATCAATGGAACAATAAACAATAAACTCAAACAAATTTATGACTGAATTCCAAGTAAAATAAGAGAAAATTATTTAAAAGAAACTAGTAACTTTCATTCATTCATAAAAACATTACAAAGAGAATTTAACAGAGTAACATTACAAAATTAAGCACCCTAAACTAGTGAGGGGAGGGGGGTATTTATACACGAATGGGGAAGAGGTTGGGTGAAGCTTCTAGCAGTCCTAGTCATCAATCCAGGTGATATTGTGTTTCTTTTGAGCCCTCCTAAGCCGTTTGATTGCCTTGGTCACCAATCCCTTCATCCTCAGCCCTTGGATCAATAGATTACCCAATGATTGGCACAAAAACTCACATGGATTGCTGACATGGCAGACATGGCAGGCCTGCCATGTCAGGGTCTTCTAGAAACACACGTACAATTACTATAATGCCCTTAATTGTGGTGAATTTGGGTTTTACTCTGATGAACAGTAGTTAGGGTTCATAGTTATCTGGGTAAAGGTTAATTTGGGGGGCGCGTTTTTATTTTCTTTATCTTTGTTTGATTTTGTTGATCGGGGGTAATGGGTTTGACCAGGGAAATTAGTGGGCTCGTGGGTTTGGTAAAGGGTAAGGGTTTTGGGCTTTTGGGGATTAATGAGCTAGTGGTTTATTTTTGGGTTATTGGGTTTAGGATTGGACCAGCTTTGGGTTTTAGGTTTATTTAGATTTTGGTTTAATAAACTTTGAAGGACCAAACGTGTTTATGATGAAAATTATAGGGACTGAAACTGCCATATTCCAAATTTGTGATCCAAGGGCCATTATTGTCTATCTCTTATTCTTGAAGGACTTTCGATGTCGTTTCTTCAATTATTTCTTCAAGGGACCATTTTTGACAACTTTGGAAAGATGAGGGACCAGTCTTGTAATTTTCTTCAAACTTTGACCAGGGACTTCTTTTGTCATTCTTGGAATCTTGAGGGACTTGGATTGACTATGTGAGCTTGACTTTGACTTTTTGACTTCCCCGGCTTCGGCTTTTGACACTTTCCATTCTCGTGCTCGTTTTTGTCGGGTTTTTGTGATTTAGAGTCCATATTTGAAATATCCGTACCTGCACAATCACAAAAACAAAAACACACTATCTTTGGCATTTAAGGTTAGTTTTTGGTCGTTTTGGTCTTAATTTGGTAAGTAAAAGGTGTATGAATAAGCATACACCAGTGTACAACCATACATAGCTATCAAATTAAAAACAACCAATTAAAACACCCCCTTACTAAAAAGTACAATAAAAGTTTCACAATGTACAATCTAAACAAGTTACAACATAATCTAAAATATAAAATAATTAAATACACTAATTAATGTTATTTTTAAAACACCACTAAAATGAAAAGTACATGTTATTATACATATTATACAAACTAATAAAACACACAAAAGTTTATACAATCTAACAAGTTGATGGTACATATAGTTTTGAAAACCAGACCGAACCACGGGTTCAACCGGGAAAAACTGTCGCCACTGGTTTGGCTAGCCAATAAAAGCCATCCGAAAATGAACCAAAGAGGACCCATTTCAACCGATACAAACTTGTGAGCCATGCCTCATCGGGATCTATTTCTCCGGTTAATTGTCATATGGTACCCGCCGCTTCAACGCGCGGGTACCCTACTAGTACAATATAATGGCTTCAAAGTAAGCGAGTATAATATGCCAAAGCCTAAAATAAGTAACAATAAATATGGGCTTAATTCATAAAACATGGATATACTACTAAAATAAGGGTTTGTCTAACTTGTACACTAGACGCACAAGTTAAGCACACTAAAAAGACTCAGTGACTCATAAAAAAGAACTTAGGGACCCACAAAAGTATATAAAAATGTATTTTTGTATGGGTCCCTGAGTCATTTTTCGTAGGTCCTTAGTATTTATGATGTGCTTAATTTATGCCCTTAAAACACAAGATGACAAGATAGAAAAAAAAAATAAAAAAAGTAAAAAATAAAAAATAATAATAAATAAAAAATCCAAAAGTACCCGGTTGATGTTTCAAATGCCCAAACACTCAAAAACAACTTCATTGCAGTCTCTTGTTAGTTGCAGAAACCCTAGAAAAACTTTTTGAAATGTCAAACAACATTCCTTTCGACATCCAAATGGATATCATCAAAAGAGTTTATGAGGTCAAGTCATTAAATCGGTTCAGGTCTGTCTCAAAATAATGGAAGTCTTTCATTGACAGCTCTCAGTTTATCAATGGTTACGGCGCCCGCCACACATAGCCACATAGTTTTGTTCTAAGGTATGAAAATTATACATCGGAGGCAAAGTACATTCGTCTCGTAGACGATGATGACGCCAATTTTAAGGTTCATCAAGAGTTGGCTCCATCTGTTTTGTCTCCCTTGCTTAAAAAATATCATGTTTTAGACGTTGTTGGTGCGTGTCATGGATTACCGTGTTTGTATGGTTATTATAAACTTTATAACAAAGAGATGGTTGTTATTTGGAACCCTTCCATAGCAAAGTCATGTGGTATTGTTTTCCTTAGTTTTTACTCTCAGACTCATGCTCACACTTAGGATAGCCTTGTTTTTAGTTTCAGGGTCCGTCCCGTTACCAGAGATCCTACCGTTGTGAGTATTTTATCTACGGTTAACATGCCTTGGTATGTTGAAGTTCTTACATTGAGTTCGGGGGTTTGGAATGTGATTCCGTGTAGTAAGTTGCCTCGTAAGTCAATTGAACTTAACACGTCAACTCAAGTTGTTATAGATAGGTGTATTTATCGGGTGCTAGTGATATGGCTTATGCTGATGCAAAGTGTATAGTTGTGTCATTTGATTTGATTACCAAGGAATTCAAAGTGGTAGACCTACCAGATAGCTTAACAAACGAGCTAAAGGGAGCACGAGTGTTCGTTTCTAAGCTAAGAGAGTCTCTTGTTGTGTATGAATCTATTTATGTCGACGGAGCAAATTCTTGTGGTGTATGGGTGATGGAGCATGATTCGTCTTTTAAAAAGCTATTCACAAATAGCACACTAGTAGATAAGATATTGGGGTTTAGTAAGAGTGGTGAACCTATATTTGAAACTTCAAAGGAGGTTATAAATCGAGTTTCTACAGTTGATGTTTATGACCCCTGCTCACAACAAATCAAGCATCTTGGGATTCTGGAGTAGAGGGCTCATTCTTCATGGGTTCTTACAAGCAATCGCTACTTCTACTTGATCACTCAGATTTACGTATACATTTCGATGATAATTTATCAGAGTGATAACTGCCACATTTCAAGGAGTGGGCTTGCATAGTGGATGTTACCTAAGGAGGGAGGGGCCTAGTTTATAGTTAAGGTGTGGAGAAATCACTTTCATTTATTTTAGTTTTTTATCACTGATTTAATGTTGTTAAGTAATGTCATTTTTGGAATCTTATGCAATTGTAGATGCAAAATATGCTACATATCTCTCAGATATGTGATTTGTAGAAAGGTAAGTGAAATCAGTATTATCAAGTTTAATGTGATTTTTATTATTCCATGGATAGTGTTACCTTCGCTCCGGTATCTTTGATGGGTTTTTCAGAATGGTGAACGTCTTTTATAGATGCCTTATTGCTTGTGTAATTAATTATGACAAGCCTTGTATTCAGAAGGCTAATCTTAGCATTGTATACTTTAGCTTGGAATGTAACTAAGTACAAGGACCTTGAGGTAATTTTTACATACTTGGTTTTGTAGTGTTTCTCTTGTTTCTGTATGTGCAGGGACTAGTTATGCATGAAAGCTAAAGTTGGAGGGCTTAAGTTGACAACTGGAGGAAGTTCCTTGGAAGAAGCTATATAAGCTTAGTTATAGATTAGGGTTTCATTATTATTGTTGCTTTATCTCTCTGAGTTTCTTCTCTAAGTTGAGAACTCGATTTTAATCTTTTCATTGTTCTTTCTTTCTGTGTAATTGTTGAACTCAAAACCAGTAATCACATTTGAAGTGATTGTCTGATGTTGTGAATAAAATAAGTGGGGAGGTTGGTTGAATTCATATACAAGTTGTTTTGTCGATCTTTGTATACTTTTCCACATGGTATCTGAGCCAGGTTGGCTTTGATATGAAGATCGATTGTTTTTAAAAGGGTTTTGAAAATTAGGGGTTCAAAATTTTTTTCAAGACTGGATCTGTGAAGATCTTGTGGTGAATCGTGTTTTGGGTGGTTGAATCTTGTTTTTTGGGGTTCAATTGTTGTTTAATCGAAGATCTCAATTTTTAGGGTTTCTTAAATTTTGGGGTTTTTTTATTCTTGGTGTTTTGTTGTGATTAACACGTGTTAATCAGTGGTGGTTTTCATTGGATCGTGTAGATCTGGTGATTGGTTGGTGGTATCTTCTTAATTAGGGTTTACTGTATCGAAATCTATTTCAGGGGTGGTTATCTTTTCTTGATTTGGCTGATATTATTGATTCAATTGTTTTAGTGATCTGTTGGTTTCTAAAATAATTCATAATATTAATCTTTTCTTGATTGTTTTCAGGTTCTTGGTACTATTCCGCTGTGCTAATTGGTTGTTTTTGATCTGCTTGATCAATCTGTGCTTGGAGTTGCGTTTTTGTAACACCTCTCACACTCTGTTCTATTAGGATTTTTTTATAGGTTTTGTAGAAATTGCATGAGACGAAGTGTAGGTTCAAGGGATTGTTTGTGAGGAGTTGATTGATTTTTTGGGGTATATTTGTGTTTGTTGGAGTTATAAGGAGTATTTGTTTTCTTTCTGTTGTTTGGTTTGATCCTTCATCATGGTGGATGGTGATGGAGGAGCAGGGGGTTCAGGGTTGAACAAACTTGATCATTTTGACCCATTGTTCTTGCATAGTAGTGATACAAGTGGCATTCCTTTAAGAAGTTTTAAACCGAAAGGCAATGAAAACTATAAAGTTTGGTCAGCTGCTGTTAAACTTGCTATACATAATAAAAGCAAACTTGGTTTTCTAAATTGTACAATTGAAAGCCCTGTTGAGGCTGGTTTTTTTTGCAAGAACAGTGGGATAGGTGCAATTCTGTGGTTTTGTCTTGGATTCTTGGTTGTGTGTCACAAGATGTGTTTATGGGACATGTGTTTTCTAAAAATGCTAAAATTGTGTGGGATGAATTAAAAGAAACTTATAATAAAGAAGATGGCTCTATAATATTCAATATTGATGAGACGAAAAGTGTACCCGTTTTAAGGGGTCATTTAAGCCCTAATTCTAGTAAATGTGATTAAATATTGTCCTAAATCGTTCCTTTTGTCATTTTAGGTACTTTTGAGAAGAATTCTGGAAAACATGCTAATTTGGACGTTTTTGGAGCATAAAAGTGAAGAAAACGACAAAGTCTCAAAAGAAGCTGGAAAACCTTCCTGACTGCGTCAGAGTCACAAGGTGACGCCGTCAGCCAACATTGACAAAGGAGTAAAATCATATTATACTAGACGCCCTATGAAGAAAACAAGATGTTTACACCTGAAAGTGTCAGGTGTTAGAGAAAGTAGGCCGTTAGGTGTAATGCTAAAGAGTGACGGCCCAGAGCACATTTACAAATGACGGTGTCAGAAGTAGATCTAGGCCATCCGAGAACCCTAATAACGGTGAGCTGACGGCTTCAGAACCCATAACCTGACGCCGTCAGAGTGTAAAATCTATATATACTATTCTATTTTTCATTCATTAGTGTGTAACTTTTGGTGCAAGTTTGGGAAAAACCCTAGAGACGAATTTGGCTGTATTTTCAAGGGTTTTTCACCCTTGAATCCTTCATGTTCAATTAAAGATAAGTCCTCACTTAAATTAATCAATATGTCTATGTGTTGGTTAATTATATCTTATGCTTGTCTCTCAATTATCATGCTAGGATAGATTTTTCTCGTGTTTGCTTATATCTAATGAAACCTAACTATTAATTATTGGTTGATTGGTGTGTGTTGTTGTTTGTTGGGATGATTGTTCCATCAATGTTAGGCTCAAGAAAACTGGCCAACCTCCTTTATGGTAACGTGCTTGAACGTCTTGGGAAACATGTAGCCAAGGCATACTAGGCTATTAAGGTAGTATTTAACGCATGAGCCACTGTTTACAACCCCTATGGTTGTGCCGTGCATGGCATAGGGCGAGATAAGAGCTCATAGAATTGGAGAGATATGTATGCCACTCCATGAGTTATTAGGAATACACCCTTCATCCACACAAGTAACACACATATCAATTAACCGGTAAAAGATAGTTAGGGAGTAATGAAATCTAAGTAAACACAATTTTCTCCATATTGTTTTCACAACCACAATAGTTTAGATATTTATTTTATTTTAATTTGCATAAGTAGTAAACTTGGGTTAGTTGACTAGCAACTAATTCCGCCCTTCCTCTAAAAACCGAGATTTTAATTGCTTTCAAAAAAATATAAAAATACAAAAAGAATCTTCCTTCCACCCTTAGACCTATTAGAGTAGCTTTTCTATCCTAACGAACACTATTCCCTGTGAGAGAACGATCAATCCCCCGTACTTACCACTATCCTATACTACATCGGTCAGGTACACTGCCTGGTGGGGTTGTAAGCCTCTTGAGATCCCTCGAGAGGTAAAACCTGTTGTAAGGTCACAAAACCACGCATCAAGTTTTTGGCGCCGCTGCCGGGGAATAGTTATTGTTTAGGTAGAATTTTTATTTTATTAGGTCTACTCACTAGATTCCTTTCTAGTGAGATTTTTATTTTATTTTTCTAGGATTTCTTTAGTCTATCTCTTTTCTTTGTGTCTTTGTTCGAAAAAAAAAAAAAGAACTTTTCCATTGATTATTCCGTTAGCCATTATGGAGAACGCGAATCCACCATACTACCAACCACGAAATTCACCCACTCTAAATGACATCTTGATGTTCAAACAACGTCAAGATGAACCTGTCTATGATGCATGGACTCGTTTTAAAATTTTACTCCGAAAAGTCCCTCATCATAGTTTCGATCTATGGTCCCAAATTGAAATATTTTACCATCGTGTCAACCACTATACAAAAATGGACATTGACCATGCCGCAGATGGGGACCTTTGGGGATTAAGTGCTGAAGAAGCATGGGAAACCATAGAAGATTGTGCCCAACTCGCTAAAAAGATGGACATCCCAAAAAGCGTTGTTACGGGTCAATTGATAGCAAGTTTGAGGGAACAATCAAAGATCTTGTTTGGGGATAAATTGTTGAAGGATGTGGTAAATTACATAAGCCCACAAAGTACCCCACAAGTCCTACCATCATTTGAGGCACACACACCGCCCGTGACTTACCCAGAAGAAGTAGTTGAGACTTTAGGAATCCCGATAGAAGTAGAACCTTTAAACCAAACACAAATAGAGGATATAGGTTTGAATGCTTATAGTGATCATAACCTTACTCTTAGTTTTAGGGAATTTCCTAATTTTGATGAACCGGAGCCTCAACCAAAATCGTTACCTAATCCTCCATCTTTATGTGTGAATTTAGGAATTGAAAAAGGCCCCGATCCACCCATCAAACCAAATAGTCCGGGTAATGTTAAGATTAAGGTAGTAGACACTAGGCCATGTGGAGTGGAAGCTAATGTAGGAGTGAATCATGACCTTACATACTTACATCACCCATTCATGATTGATCACAAGAAACATTATGGGTTTAAACCAGGTTTATTAGGTCAAGATGGATTTCCAACTAGGAGTCTCTCAAAGTTGATTGGAGTGAACCATGACCTTACATACTTACATCACCCATTCATGATTGATCACAAGAAACATTATGGGTTTAAATCAGGTTTATTAGGTCAAGATGGATTTCCAACTAGGAGTCTCTCAAAGTTGATAGAAGATGATCCCTTTGTAGGAGAAAACTTTAATTCATCCATTGACCAAAGTGAACTAGGTAAGGTTATGATGAATGGAGCACACCCCTTTGAGCACATAATTCATCCACCACTCTTTTCTCACGTGGCATACTCCTACCAAGATGGTGTGTATCGCTACTTCCACCCGCACTTAATTCTAATTGTAGGGAAAACCTCCCGTATTTCTGTTAAATAAGGGTAGAGTCAGGCTCGTGACTCGAACAATAACAAGCGCTTATTGGGAGGCAACCCAAGCTTTATTTGCTTTATTTGTTTTGTTTGTTTGTCTGTATATTTTAATTTCCGTATGTGTGTTTTATTTTTATTGTTATTGATTCATGTTTCAAAATTGTGAAAATGCTTTATTTTGTTTTTAACTTCGTCTTAACTACATATAAAGGTATTTTGCAAAAGATAAGTGTAAGGGAAATCCAAATCGGTTTATAAGAACGAATGAACATGAATCATAACAATGTAAATTAACATACATATTAGTATTTGTTTGAATCAAATGCTTGTATCGAGTCATAATGAATTTTTGTAGGAATTCCAGGAAGTAAGCTCTAGTTTTCCAGAATTTTTCTGGAAACATAACATGAGAATTCTGTTAGATCATTTCTGACGGCGTCAGACATTACAACCTGACGGCGTCAGGCAATAATTTTCTGCAATTTTTGAAAGTTTTGTTTTTCTTCCGGAAGTAAAAAGTTTTTGTTAATTCTCTAACTTATAATCTCCAGGAATTCTGCAAAAATATTCATTCCACAAGCATTATATCCTATTATAGATTATACCGCCGATTTTATGCGAGGTTGGCCTTTATCTTTTTTCAGGTTAACAGTTATTTTGGACAAGAAGATGATTTATATTTTGGAAGGGAAGCTTTGAGCGTTCATCTTTCTTGGAAGAAGATCTAACCATGTTACCTCAATATCCACATCAAACGAATCAGGGGAGTATTTGATTTCATTCTTTCATTTTATTTACTTTTACATCTTCTATTTGAACATTGGGGACAATGTTCGGTTTAAATGTAAGGGTAAATGAAGGCACCTTAGAGTATACAATTGCGCTTGATTTTTGTTTGTTTGATAGTAAATTTGTAATAAAACCGAGAGAAATATTTGTTAGGGCAATTTTAGCGCCAATTTAATTTTTTTTACAACATTTAGAAGTGAGACTTTGGTCTTAATGAGCGTCTCATGGATAGGAAATTATATGACTAGCACAAAACCGTACCACTAAAAAACTTTTCTACCCCAAATATGTGAGGTTCACCCCTAGAATTGGTAGGAAAGGCATCCATCTTTGATGCTATGATGTGAGTACCGGTACCACTTAGATTCTAGAACTTGCGTTAGGACCATCTCAAATCCACAAGTGAGACTACATTCGTGTAGTTAGATCTACTACATGATAAGAGGCATTAGGATTAACCCCTTGTTTTACACCCGTGTTTTTGTTATAATTACTTGACCAATGTAGCCAAGTAATTCTCCCAAACTCTTTGCGATGTACCCATTTTTGGTACATGATACCCCTAGTACACCCCTCCGAGCCTATCTTTTTGTTTCAACCTTTGAGCATCTTACTCAAAGTGAGAATTTGTTACACCCCACTTAAATGTACACCCAAAATCGCCTTAGCCTACCTTGTATGCACTCACCTTTAGTGCATTATTGTGACAACATTTGTGTTAAACCCTTTGTTAATTATCTAATCGATTACATGGTTGCTAAGTC
>LBNU01036332.1:11075-21248 GCA_014162995.1 Artemisia annua | reverse complement strand
CCTAGTACACCCCTCCGAGCCTATCTTTTTGTTTCAACCTTTGAGCATCTTACTCAAAGTGAGAATTTGTTACACCCCACTTAAATGTACACCCAAAATCGCCTTAGCCTACCTTGTATGCACTCACCTTTAGTGCATTATTGTGACAACATTTGTGTTAAACCCTTTGTTAATTATCTAATCGATTACATGGTTGCTAAGTCAAGTAATATCTTTGTACATATTGTTTTGGACGATTGGGATTCATGGGTAAAGTACTAGTGTAATGGAGTAATGGGGAAGAACAACATTATTACCCCCATATGTGCTAAATATTTTAAAAGTACTCCAAGTTTTTCAATTATCTTAATTCGAGTCATTAGAATAGTAATTGTAAAGTTATGTAAAAGTTCAAGTGTAAGGGGAGAACCGAGGCCCCTATCATGTATTATTTTGGATGGTAGGGTAAGAATGTATGAAAAAGAAAAAAAAATCGAAAAATCAAGAAAAATACAAAAAAAATGTGAAAAACAAAAGTAGAAAAACATACAGACTACCATCCCGTTTCTTTTATGTTTGTTTATGTTTTTGTTATTTTGTTTTTAGCTTAAGATTGAGTCGAGTCTTGGCTTAGCAACATTGTATAGTGCATGTATTTGATCATGATAATTAACTCGCCACCATTGAAATACCCTTTATTCCAACCAAGCCGTGTTTATCATATCCCTACACCTTACGTTACAACCCTTTGGAAAGCCCTCTTTGATAGTTTATCTTAGGTGCTTACGCCTAGTGGAAGAGTAATTGATCCTCTCCCAAGCCTATGGTAATCTATTCGCTATGACGGGTAGTGAGAGATATTTTCCATTTTCATTTATGAGATATAATTCTATGACACTTGAGAGATGAGAGTATCCAAACACTATTTGTGAGGTGCTAGTGTATGATTTTCGTGTGTAGGATACTACATAAGCTCAAAACACGTAATGATCCTTGTGGTGTGGATCGTTTACAAGCAAGAAACAAAAGAAGAAATGTAGAGAGAGAAAGTTAGAGAGAGAAAGAGGTGAAGCCTTTAGAGAAAACCAGAAAAAAAGAAAATAGATTATGAGAAGGCTTACCCTCTCCAAGGATGGAGAGGGTATTTATATGTACATGGGTTTTGCCACTTGGGCGTGCCACTTGGGCTGCGGATTAGGTATACAGTGGGTAAAGACCCGTCCTTCTTCCGCGAACTATTCTACTTCTAAACTACGTTTAACTAACTATTGTAACTACTACGAGCTAAACAATGCTTAATCATATCTGGGGTGACCGAATCATTCTTATACAAAAAGTGTATTCCTAACAATCTCCCCCTAAGGGAGGTCACCCCTGGAATCTGAAAAATTCTTGAATTCTTGCATTGAGATCTTTGTAGATTCTTTTTAAGCTCGTAGTTGTTGATTCTTCATTGATAAACGACTCAAGATGACTTCCTTGATGTATATGATGATCTTTTGACTTTGCTCTTCGCTCTTCATCCATATAATTAGCTTCAAGTCATCTTTGAGTGTATGTGTCTCTTTGTGATGTTGTGATTGTCTTTGTGATGTCATGCTTACACTTTTCTGGATCATGATCTTCTGCATCAGAGTTGTGGAAGCATAGTCGAAGCCCATTCTTTGATCATGATATCTTGAGTTATGATGTTGAAGTGTAAGCATGAGATGATGAATCTGCATCTTTTCAGCAATCGGCATCAATCGTCAACTTCTTTGTCTTTGGTGTGATTACGCCTTTCCAACATGCCCATACATCTTTGTTGAGTAGATCTTCCCGGTTGAACAGTTCTGACGTCTCCTTTTAGATGTTGGTATGAGCATGTGGAACTAGAGTGATGGTGGTGAACATGGTAAGTTTGGTATGTTGAGCTGCATAAAACTTGGTTAGTAATAAACATACCGGCACTTACAAGTTCGGACTTCGAGATCGTCAACAGCATAGTGTGAAGACTTTCTCTAATCCTTACCAAGGCCGTTCCTAATCGGATGCCCCCGAAAGGGCTTTCACTGACATACCGAAGTACACCAACGATTAGGTGAGTCGCTGGAGATCACCCCACGACTGTAGACCTTTTGGAACACCACCGAACACACTAAGCGTAACCCACAAGAGATTACCGAAGTGACCTGCTGTCAGGGCTGTTTGATGTTGACCCTGGCAGGAGTTTCCACTCAATCACTGGGAAATACTTATGTATATTCCCTCATAAGTGTTCTCGGCAGATTGCTAAGATCTGCGTAGGACTCAAAATATTACATCTGGTGTCCTTAATGTTGAACAACCAGTGTAGAAGTATCAAGTGTTCCTATGAGATCTTTTGATGCATCTCTTGGCTCTAGACTCGATAAGTGCACATTGGTTATCCTATTCGGAGACTAGGGAGGGGTCTCCTGTTTCAATATCAACTAGCTCTAAGAGACTAGTCGATAGTTTACACCGGTTCCCCGTGAGAATGAAACAAGCTCTTTTAAGAGAACTTGAGTGGCTGGGAGGTTTAGTGCAGTGCGTCACTGGGTCCATGACGTCTTTATCTTCAATACCGATGTTACCTTGGTAACAATCAGTAGCATATGAATTGAACCCGGTTTCTGCCCTAAGGTTGAATAATTGGAGGGCTATTTCTTTTCACCCTTTCTCATTTCATTTCTTTTTAATTCTTCAACCCCTTCAGTGCTTACCGAGACTTCATTACTAGAACCTTGTTGGGTTTGTTCCAGTCCTAGCTCAGTCTCAGTCGGCACTCTTCCCTTTCTCACTTTTCTCCTTTTTTCAATCATTCCTAAGGACTTCTAATCTATCTATTGGATTGTCCCTGGGAAGATCCCTCCGGTTCTGGTGGATCATGGGAACATATACCTAACCTTACCATCCTTATAACTCCATGCATTAAATTAAAGTGGTCGGTCTTTTGGTATCTTTCCACAATCGCCATATAACCAAATCATTGAAAATTCTCTCAAAGTGTTTATGATTAAGAAACACATTTTGTTAACACTTTGAGAGTTTTATCATTTTTCAAATGCTCCCCCTCAACATGTGCTCATAGGTAAAGAAAGAAATTTGCACATGTCGGGGTGAGTTGCACTTATTTGAATTGATCGGCTCTTAATAGACATATACCCGAGGGACACGTTTACGTTGCTTAGTTAAAGGGATCCATTATCAGCTTTTAGGTGATAACTAGCCCTAATAACTAACTTGAAGTTGTTAACATTCCTTAAAAAGGAAGTTAGACCCGTCAAAGTATATATCTAAGAAGAGTTTCTCGAAACGGTACTTTCTACTTGGACCAGTCCTCTTCGAGACACGTTTACATCACTGGTTAGACCAACTTGAAATTATTACCCGGCCAGGACTAGTCTTTTCGATTCACGACTTTTCATGTTTCGTCAATTCATGAGTCAAATTCTGAGTCATAATCATTTCACGGTTTCTACATATTAATGTAAAAATATGCGAAAGACTCTTAGCCACTTGCTCCCCCTCAATATGTGCACATTGATTGAATCAATTTTGAATGTTTTAAAACTTTGGCACATACGGGTGTGCTTTCATTCGAGATCATTTATTCACCATTTTTAATCACTTGCTCCCCCTCAATATGTGCTTTGTATATAATCCAAAATCTTTAAAATTTTAGCACATACGGGAGCTTTGAGTCCAAAAACATCACATTTATTCACTTGCTCCCCCTTAATATGTGCTTTGATTAAAATCCAAAATCTTTAAAATTTCTGCACATATGGGAGCGTTCTCTTAAGTCCAAAAACATCATTTTAAGTTCCAAAAACATCACATTTAAATCAGTTTTCATTTTTAAATCACATTCTCTCCCCCAATCATAAAATTTCAAATCTTTTGAGATTTTGTGATCCCAATTGATTTACATGATTTTCGAAGAAGCTTTGGAGAGAAATGTGATACGTTTTAAACGTTTACTGATTTTGAGACACTTTTTGGTTTTTCACTGTTGCAGGTGCACAAAGTTTTTAAAGGTACAGAAATTTTGAGCAAATACGCTCCCCCTCAATTAATGACCCGTTTTCAATTTTAACATTTAATAGCCATTAATGTGAGCGGTAATGTATTCGAGAAAATTTAAGACCGATGGCCACCTTGTACACCACAAAATCTCTTTTGAAGAATTTTAGAAGAAAGAGATTTTGGGAAAAGAAGACTTCTCTTCTTTTACTAGAAAGGTTGCACTGAAGCGTACAACTTTTCGGATAATCCGCACACCGTGAAAACATGGTAACGTGTTTTTCACGGATTTTGAAAACCGGGTTGCTATCTGAAGTAATAGCAAACCATAATTTAAGCACGGGTTACAGTCTGAAGTAACTGCAAGCCATAATTTAAGCACGGGTTGCAGTCCGAAGTAACTGCAAACCATAATTTAAGCACGGTTGCAGTCTGAAGTAACTGCAAACCATTTAGGCATGTTTTGAAAACATTTTGAACTTCTGATCGAACTTCGTTTAAAAACCCGTGTCATTATTGAATGACATTTCTTGGACCATAAATGTTATCGATGCCAGAAGACATGCCTTAAAAACAAACTATTTTTGGTATTTTCTATTTTTCAGATTTTTATAGGTTTTTATAGGTTTTATATTTTTGTATTTTCTTTTTCTGGGTTTTAAATAATATATAAAAGGATATTTGAAGCGAATCCAATACTCCTCATTCTCTTCCTGAAGACTTATGAGTGATATTGGCATGAGACTTTCCAAACCAAGTTGCTGGAGAACGAATCGAAACCGTTCTCCAAGAAGTCCCTTAGTGAAGAAATCTGCCAGCTGAAACTTTGTCCTTGCGAAGTGAAGTTCCAACACACCACTGATGATAACCCTTAGCAGCAACCCTTGCCTTGTATTCAGAACGTTATCATGCTCATCAGATTTCTCTTTAAGGATCCATCTAAGAACAATCATCATTGTACAGTCTGGAGATGGTGCCAATTCCTATACTTAGAGACGATAGAATTCTATGGAATTATAAAAGCACCATGAGGCAAGTGTGTCCAGATGCCTTCGAGTGGACACCGGTTGAGTAGATTTCCCATTATAGTGAAGATCATGTGGTTGAGGTTAGGACACTGATGTGCTTGTGTTAAGATCTCCTGAAGAAGAAGCTTTAGAAGAATATTCAGGAGCAAATGTGTCTTTGAACGGAGCAACATCAGGTGGAGCAGATGGATTTACTTCAAACGATTCGTCAACTGCAGTTCCTTGATGTACGAAAGGAGATTGTATATATGATGAAGTTGATGAATGACTTGATGATGGAGCGTCTTGAACCATTGAAGAAGAACTAGATGGACCATTTAGATCGTGTGGAACATAAGCTGCGATGGCTGGTGGTACCGGTGTAACACCAATTGGCGGCTCAAAGTATTCATCAACCACTTGATTATCCAAGATCTCCAAATCCTTTATCGTTAGATGGTATATAAGGTACATGCAGGAGTGGGATACAATAACTGAACTGGTTGGTTCAGACGATAAAAGTTTAGACGCGGGTCCTACACTGATGTGTGCAGAAGCCATTGGCTCAATCAGCTCATAGAATGTGACGTGAACGGTTTCCAAGATTTTGTTGGGTTCGTCTGTTGTAGATTCGGTATCCCTAAGATCTGAAGCATAACCAACGAGGAATTCAAAAACTGCTTAAGCTTTTAACCTTTCCAGATCTTGATTGTCAAAATGGTAGTACCCGAACCTAATTATCCTGATAAACTTATTCACGACATTCTCGAGCTCTGAGTGATCCCCGATTAGTTTAAGAAGCTGTTGACATGAGTACCACATTGAGAATTAGTCGGTACATTAAAGAAAACAGTAATCAACACCTCTTAAACTTTCACCACCAAAGCTTTTGAGGTTCCTAAAGCTGTAGATGCCATGAAATAATCTTAAACGGGATGTTACAACTCGTGTGACTTAAACCGAGAGATCGATTCTCTCCCGGGATTTTACTAAAGTCAACAAAAGAAACCGAAAGATGTAGTATGTGAGTTAGACTTAGAGTGAGATCTTGGATAAGTCACAATTTGCACTAAGTGTCAAGTCGCGACAAGTCAAGTTACAATAGATCCGATCGTAATGAGTCAAGTCGTAAGGATTAACTCACAACGTCAAATTATAATCAGACTAACGAAACGACTTAAGTCACAACAATTCACCAAGCGCAAGTAGTTAACAAATCACTAGAATCTCACTACTGAGTTAATCACTAGGCACCACCAAATCGTCGAATCTTGGCCACCTCAACTTTAAGCTTTGGTAGTTTTCCTTAAAATAGACAATCATCATCATGAGACCACTTCTCCATGCAGTAGAAGTGACGCAAAAAGTCTCATTGTATGAAGACCGAAGAAAAACCCGAAGAACAACGATAACACCGAAGTAACAAGATAGAACATGGATTTTCTCTACGGTTATCATTCCGGAATAAATATTTAAGCTCTATCACATGACCTTGTTGTGCGTCCTCAATGTACACATTACTCAACGGTTTTTGAACAGTTGTCTATTCAGGGGATTATTAGATCGACATCTTCATTTTTCCAAGTGCATTCCAGTTATCTCTTACATCTTATCAAAATCCACACACCATTGTGTACATGAAACATTAACCAGAAGCACTTTATCATAAAACATATCAGCACGTTGCGAAGATGTCGATAAGCAATATCATCTCACGATCCCACTATTCTTCCCACATTACTTCCTGCTGAAAGTTGAAGTAACGAATCACAAGTTGTCAAGAGACCGCTTCCCCACCGTTGTTGGAATAATAATCCAAAAGAACGAGTTAAATGTTAGGAATACGCTTTTTGTATAAGAAAGATTCGGTCACCCCAGATATGGTTAAGCATTGTTTAGCTCGTAGTAGTTACAATAGTTAGTTAAACGTAGTTTAGTAGTAGATTAGTTCGCGGAAGAAGGACGGGTCTTTACCCACTGTATACCTGATCCGCAGCCCAAGTGGCACGCCCTAGTGGCAAAACCCATGTACATATAAGCCCTCTCCATCCTTGGAGAGGGTAATACTTCTCTCATAATCTATTTTCCTTTTTTGGTTTTCTCTCAAGGCTTCATCTCTTTCTCTCTCTAACTTTCTCTCTCTACATTTCTTTCTTTTCTTTCTATGTATAACGAGCCAATACCACAGGTATAAACGTGTTTGTAAGCTTATTTAGTATCCTACAATTGGTATCAAGAGCCATGGTTACATCCTAGGGATTGTAGGACTTGTGGTGTATGGTTTGTTTTGGTTTCTATTAGTTTAGGGTGGTTTTACTTTGTTTTGAGCTTGTTCGTGGTGATTCTTGTGGTCTTTCTTGTACTTCTTGGATTAGAGGGGTTTGATTTATATAGGTTATCAGTTGGTTTGGCTAGATCTCACGTTTGTGAAGTGTACGAATGGTTTTGGACAAGTTTCTTGTCAGCGGTTTTTTCCTCGGTAAACTATTCTTGTCAGCGGTTAGTTTGGACTTTTAGCGGTTTGTGTTAGCGATTAGGACAAGTAGTGGAGCAAACATTAAGCTGTATTTTGTACTATTTCAGCGGTTAACTTCCAGCGGTTTACTCTTCAGTGGTTACTTTACTAGCGGTTACTCTGACAGCGGTTACTATTGTCAGCGGTTTGCTATCACAGCAGTTACTTTGTTTGCGGTTACTTCCAACAGCGGTTAAGTCATAGCGGTTAAGTTCCAGCGGTTAACTAGTGAAGCGGTTAAGTGTTAGTGGTTAAGTGTTAGAGGTTTATCTTTGTCACAACAAGTTACTATATCAATGAGTAATATAAATATGAAAAGCACGTCAGAGAGTACCATTCCTGAGATTCTCAAACTGTATGACATGGTTGATGAACACAAGAAGCCCAACACAACACAAATGACAAATGATCATGATCTATGTGACAAGGATTCAGAAAGCTCAAACTCTCATGAGACAGAGATCAGTCAGCCACCAGTGTCATTCAGTAATGCAAAGGACTGCTCCATAGTATGCTTTCTACATCTTCACTCACACCTTTCGGTGCTTTTAAAAGGAACTGAAGTCATTATGGGATACGAACGCGCATTTGCAACACTCTTTGGTCAAGATGTTCAGATCTTCACAGATACAATGATTCTAAACCTAGACCAATTGCAACAACAGCTTGACAAAGGAATATCTTCCAAAACTGGATCCATGGCCGCTCTTAGTGTACTCAACAAACAACTCAGATTTAACCCTCGAATTGACGAAACACAAAAGTTAGTATTCGAAAGGATTTATCCGAGTAGAAAGTACCGTTTCGAGAAACTCTTCTTAGATATATACTTTGACGGGTCTAACTTCCTTTCTAAGGAATGTTAACAACATCAAGTTAGTTATTAGGGCTAGTTATCACCTAAAAGCTGATAATGGATCCCTTTAACTAAGCAACGTAAACGTGTCCCTCGTGTATATGTCTACTAAGAATGGATCAATTCAAAAAGTGCTTACTCTTCCCGCATGTGCAAATTTCCAAAATAATACATGAGCACATGTGAAGCATGAGTCCTTAAAAAAGAAATCAAAACTCTCAAAGTGTTAACAAAAATGTTTTATGATCATAAACACTTTGAGAAGATTTTCAAACAAATGGTTTATGGCAATTATAGGATAGTCATGGTGTTATAAGGTGATTAAGGTTAGGAAAACCGTCTTATGATCCGCCAGAGCCGGAGGGATCTACCCAAGGACAATTCCAATATATTAGAATTAGAAGTCCTTAGGTATGATTTGAAAAAAGGAGTAAAGAATGAAAGGAGAAAGAAGGGGTTGTAGAATTAAAAAGAAAAGTAATGAAAAGGGTGAAAAGAAATAGCCCTCCATATGTTCAACCTTAGGGCAGACACCGGGTTCAACTCATATGCTACTGGTTGTTACCAAGGTGACACCGGTATTGAAGACAAGACGTCATGGACCAAGTGACGCATTGCACTTAAACCTTCTAGCCACTCGGGTATCTCTCAAAAGGTACTTGTTTCATTCTCATGGAGAACCCTTGTAATCTATCGACATGTCTCTTAGAGATGGTTGGTATTGAAAAGGAGGCCCTCTGCTCCATGCCTCCGCATAGGAAACCAATTGTGCACTTATTGAGTCTAGAGCCCCGAGATTCATCAAAAGATCTCTTAGGAACACATAACATTCCTACAATGGTGGTTCTACATCAATGGACACCAGTTGTAGATTATCGAGTCCTAAGCAGATCTTAGCAATCTGCCGAGAATGTTTATGAGAGAATTTACTTATGTATTTCTCTATGATTGAACGGAAATTCCTGCCAGGGTCAACATCAAACAGCCCTGACAGCAGGTCACTTCGGTAATTCTTTATGGGTTACACTTAGTGTTTGCGGTGGTTACAAACGGTCTACAGTCGTGGGGTGATCTCCAGCGACTCACCTAATCGTGGGTGTACTTCGGTATGTATGTGTAAGCCCTTTCGGGGGTATCCGATTAGGAACGACCATGGTAAGGATCAGAAGGAGTCTTCACACTATGCTGTTGACAATCTCTAATTCCGAACATGTAAGTACCGGTTGTTTATGACTAACGATTTTCATGCAGCTACCATCACCTCATCATTATCCCCACCACCACACTAATTTCCACATGCTCATACATACATCACAAAGTTAAGGAAAGTTCTCACAAAGATCAAAGGATAGCAACAGTCAAAGAAAGATTCTACGCCAAAAAGAAGAATATACAAAGTAAAGTGACAAAGATCAAAGTGAAAGAACGGGAACAAAAAATGTATGTATGACAAAGACTAAAGACTAAAGACGTATGAGCATGTTGGAAAGGCGTTTATCCATCAAAGACAAAGATGTGACGTAAGGCAGATGAATCTACCAAAACAAAGAACAAAGAACGAAGAAAAGTCATTCATCAACGATCACAAAGCATGAAGGAACAAAGAGTAAAGACTATTCTACAACGATACACATAGCTCGACAACAAAGAACAAAGAAGACCAAATCACGTAGAGCTTCATTCGAACAACCATCCCTTAGGGGGAGATTGTTAGCATTTAAGATTTATAGAAAAGTGATGGTCGTTCTAATATTTGTAATATGGTGTGTAGTGTATTAGAAATAGTTATA
>LBNU01036327.1:0-10095 GCA_014162995.1 Artemisia annua | reverse complement strand
GCCAATCATCAGGAGATCCTTCTTTAATAAATGAAGATTCATCAGCATCTAGATCTACTTCCCTATGCACAGAAGAAGATGAGACTTTCATCCTTGCCATTCTTTTAGCCCTTCTACCAGGAATATATATAGAATGATGAGAAGAAGGTTCAGTAGCAGAGACATCTGCTGACTCAGGTGTTTCCACTGAAGTATTAACCAATGGAACATCAGCAAATACTTCAGCAGCTACATTATCATCCATCTACATCCTAATTTGTTCATCCCTAGCAGCAGCAAGCTCAACCTCTCTAACTTTGATCTCATGAATTCTTGCCAAATCAGCTTGTTGATCATCATGCAAGAGTTTGGCAGCTTCTTCACCCAATCTATCCTCCTCCATTTGTCTTCTAGTTCTCTTCCTAGAAGGAATATCTTCTTCTACAACCTTTGCTTTACCTTTGTCAAGAACAGATGAAGCAACAACAGTAGTTGTATCAGCAGCAATGGAAACATCATCAGCAGTAGGAGAGAAAGAGGCAGCAGATACAGTAGCAGCTTCAATTTCATCCTGCTTGAATGTCTGAGAAAAGGATTCTTTACCAATGGAAGATAGAGTAGCAGCAAGCTTAGGAGCAAGAAGACCATCATGATGCAATCTAGTCCTGATTCTATTATAATGAAAGATTAATTGTTCATCTGAGAAGGACCAGACTTGCTTCTTAGTCCAAGTATGATTATACAGGGCACTACTCTGATTCTTCACAAAAACCCTCATCATATTTCTTTGCTGTGCTTGGGTCAGAGGTTTATCTCTCTTTGCTTTGGCAATTTGTGCAGCTGTTTCTTTCCTTCTCTGTTTCATAAAGGCAACCATGCGAGGAGCATAATCATCTTCATCCACATCATCTCCAAGAATTTCCTTAGCTAGACCAGTAGTAGAAATCATTTGCCTTCCAATTTGCATCCAGTCAGCTTCATCAAAGTTTGGAATAGCTGCATCCAGTTCTCTTTGCCTTGCAACAGGCAGAGTAGAAACATATTTCCTTTCAGCAGAATGAAATTCTGAATCAAACTTGGCTTGTAATTCCTTAGCCAACTCTACACTCTTCTTCTTATCTGCACATTCCTTCCAAATCTTTTCTTGCTCAAGTTTGTCAGCTGCTGCGACAGGATCATCATCACAAATGACTAACTCCTCCAGAGAATCAGCAGATACATCTTGAATACCTGAAGCAATAGGAGTATCAGCAGATCTTCTTTTATCAGTGTCTTCATGAGATGTTTGTGCTGGAATAGATGGATCAGTGTCTTCATCAGCAGTAAAAGGAGTTTCCACTGATGTGTGAGTCTTAACAGCAACATTCTCAGCATCAAGAGACTCATCAGCATTTTCCTTGGGAGCATCACCAACATGTGACACCTTGCTCAAATACTGTCTCCTCCTTTTTCTTTTAAACTGAATAGTCTCCTTTTGCTTTGAAGATTCAACAGCTTTAGGAGAAGGAACATCAGCCATTTGAGCCACTTCAGCCAACAATCCAAGAGGATCCATTTGCCTTTCCTCTTGTTCTTCATCAGAAGAAACCACAAAGTTTCTTTTCCTTTTTTGCCCAAGTTTTGCTTCTAACTCCTGAACCTTATTTTTCAAAGCTTCAATTTCAGCACTAAGAGAAGATTTGGTATCTGCAAGCTCCTTTCTCATCTTTGCAACCTCTTTATTATTCCTGTTAAGCAATTCATATATAGCTGTGAGAGTAATAGGCTCCTCAGCTCCACCAGCAGATTGCTCAGTGGTAATGGGAGCATCATTGGGCCTTTCAGGAGAAAGAGGCTCAAATATAGGAATACTTTCATTCAAAGGCTCTCTAACAGGACTAGGTGTGGGCAGTCTAGTAATCTCAGGTTCAAAAGGTAAAGGTACTTCTGTACCAAGAGACTGAAGGGTCTCTTCAACCTNGGAGCATCATTGGGCCTTTCAGGAGAAAGAGGCTCAAATATAGGAATACTTTCATTCAAAGGCTCTCTAACAGGACTAGGTGTGGGCAGTCTAGTAATCTCAGGTTCAAAAGGTAAAGGTACTTCTGTACCAAGAGACTGAAGGGTCTCTTCAACCTCAAGAACTTGCTCATCAGGAGCAATGGAGATAGGTGGTGTGGGAGGTCTAGGTGAGATGGGTGATGGTAAAGGCTGGTCAGGAGAAGCATTTGATGCTTCAGCAGTAATGGAAGGACCCTCATCAGTGGCAACTGATGGATTACCATCAGCAGCAACACTAGGAGATGATGGATTCCCATCATCAGCAGGATGTGGAGAGGGTGGAGCACCAGCAGCATTACCCTCACCAGCATCATTATTGCCTTGTAGCAACATAGCTGGCAATAGAGGGTGAAATGCTCCTTCATAATTAGTTCTCATAGAAGCAAAAATTTTCTTTGTGAGTGCTCCTATAGGACAAAAAGTTCTTTCTTGGGTTGTTATGCCTAATATAATTTGTAAAAACCTAGGGTACATTAGAAACTTATGTTTTTTTCTTTGAATATTTTCAATCATATTATCAAAGATAAACTTAGAAAAATTATAAGTTAAACCCTTTGAAAGACATACTATACCACAACCCAATTGGGTAGAGAACTGATCCCATCCTCCTGACTTGTTGCTGATACACTGAAGTAATGTGTGCACCAAAAATCTCCACATAGGGCAAAACTGATTCTTGTGCCACATGTCTGTTGCAGTACTTTGGTAGCCAACATCTCTTAACCCAGCAAGTATCTCTTCAGTGTTGGTATGATAGACACCACCTTCATAATCCAAACGTAGTTGTGTTCTAATCAATGATTCAGTCACCACATACTCTGCTCCATCAATAGTTGCTACAATCTCTGTGTCAGACCTCTTAGTAGCAGTTGCCCAAAATTGTCTCACCAATGATTCATATATCACATTAGGAGAATGTGCTAGAGCATAATGAATTTTGGAACGCTGCAAAAACTCTACCATAGGATCATATTGCTCATGGCCTTTTATCTTAGTCAGAAAAGCAACCTTGTTATGATCTTTCTTGAATTGAAGAGATGCCATGTGTAGATTTTGTGATGAGCGGTTATGAATTAATCAAGTGGGGAATGGGTTTAAATTGGTTGATGAGGGAATGAGTTATTTTGGGCAAAGTGATTCGAATTAGGTTATAAAAGGAAGTTACCCAATCATGGCCAAGAATATCGAAACAAGTTGTTGACCATATCTGACGTGTAAAATAACTTCATTAACTTTCAAAATCAACCCTTCAGCAGAATCAATGGTCAATCTGCTGATGAAGAAGTCAATCAGTAGATTCACTTGGTAAAATATCTTCGGTAAATATCTGGCATTTTACTATGCCATCCGTTACGCATTTATTACCCCAATCCCTTGACTCCGCTTATAAATTAATCCAAAATCACAATTCACACAAATCACTTATCCCCAAATTAATCATCAAACCCTAATCTCTCAATATCCCCACAATTGCCATCCCAAAACCATGTCATCAAAACCAGAAATCATTGATCTAACCTCCTCCTCTTCATCATCATCATCCAGTGATGCTTGGAACACTTACTTTCCACCCATTGCTCGACCATGGACGCATCAAGTAATCACAAACCAAGAAAGTAAGAAGAAGCAGAGTATGGGGGAACCAAGTCAAGCCCCCAATTCTGCTGAGTCTGATTCTTCTGAAGACTCACATCCCTTGCTTCCTTACCCAGCATCAGATAGAGAATTAGTCTCTCCTTTTCTATTTACCTCGGATGAGGAATTTTCCGAGGATGAATATGAAGATCCCTCCTTTCTTCCTCCTTCCACACCTGAGAGACCACAAGCAAGGTCTAGGAAGTCTAACCCTCCACTTCTAAAATCACGAGAGGTGGTGATTGGTCTTCCTGCTCAAGAAGGCAAAGGAGAAGACAAAGGGAAGAGAAAGGTGGAGTAGTTGAAGATGTGATGTTGCCAGAGACCAAATACATAGGTTCTTGAGCATCTTCATCATCGTTTTCATCAATCCATCCTTCCATTTTCATCTTCAGCTTCTTCATCGTACTGGACATGCATATGCACCAGGCTTTTGCAATATGGATGATAGGATTTTAGGATTTGTGTAGTTGAATATGTATATGAATGGTCTTTAATTTCTTTTGAAGTTGTTTGTAAGCTGTAACTTGTTTCTTGAATGAATGAACAACTTGAATTTATCTTTCATTGCACTTCTTGTCTTTCTCTTAAGTAGAAATAATAAACATCACATGTATTCCACTTCAGTAGAAATAATGAGAATCAATTGTATTTACTTCAGTAGGAACAATGAGAATCATTTTTATCCTTCTTCAGTAGAAACAATGACTCCATCAGGAGAAACAAACTTTAGTTTACAGGACCTTGTTCCAAACAATCCAAACCAGCAACTACACACAGCTGTATTCTGTAAAACAGATACATAGTAGCAAACCAAACAAACAAACTAATATGCTAAGAAACACATTAGATGGTTAGTGTTAGCAACCTAAAATATACAATATTTACAATAACAATCAATCCTCCCCTGAGGCATATGCCTCCCCTCAAACTTTGCATTTAAGGGTTAACCATCCCAATGTGGACAACTAAGTGTTGAAACCTAGGTCCATCAAAAGCTTTAGTCAATAAATCTGCCACATTATTATCTGTGTGAATCTTAACCACTTTTATCAAATGTTTTTCATATGCATCTCTTATAAAGTGGTGCCTAATCTCAATATGCTCTGTTCTATTGTGAAAAACTGGATTTTTAACAATGCATATGGTACTTTGATTATCAATAAAGATTGTGGTGTTCATGAAATTAAATCCATAATCCAGCAACTGATTCTGTATCCAAAGTACCTGCCCACAACAATTGGCAGCAGCAACATATTCTGCTTCAGTAGATGAGGTAGCAACTATTGTTTGTTTCTTGCATTGCCAAGAAATCAATCTTCTTCCAAGAAATTGGCAACCTCCAGTTGTGGACCTTCTATCCAAATTTGCACCAGCATAGTCACTATCACTATATGCTTCCAACTTGAAAGGGGACTCTTTTGGGTACCAAAGACCTAGGTTAGGTTGGCCTTTGAGGTACTTGAAGATCTTCTTGACTGCATTTAAGTGAGAAGTAAGTGGTGTAACTTGATGCCTTGAACAAGCACTCACAGCAAATGTAATGTCAGGCCTTGAAGCTGTTAAATACATCAATGAACCAATCATGGATCTGTATAAGTGAACATTCACAGCAGGATCTAGTTCAATGTTGTTCTTTGGTTTAGGAGCTTCATAAGGTGTAGTAGCAGTTCTGATACTTTCCATGCAAAACTTCTTCAAAATGTCCCTCACATATTTATCTTTACTAATAAATATACCATCTGGTTTCTGCTTAACTTGTAGACCCAAAAAGAAAGTAAGCTCCCCCATGACACTCATCTGAAACTCACCCTTCATTAAATTCTCAAATTCACTGCACCAAGCTTCATTAGTGGAGCCAAAGATAATATCATCCACATAAACTTGCACAAGTATTATATCCCTGGAATTCTTCTTAAGGAAAAGTGTTTTGTCAATGGCACCCCTTCTGTATCCATGCTTCAGCAGAAATGCTGAGAGTCTAGCATACCAAGCTCTTGGTGCCTGATGGAGGCCATAAAGAGCTTTGACAACCTTATAAACATAATCAGGATGATCTGGGTCTTCAAAACCTTTGGGTTGAGTGACATAGACTTCTTCTTCAATCTCACCATATAAGAATGCACCTTTCACATCCATCTGATAAACCATAAAGCCCATATAAGATGCATAGGCCAAGAAAATCCTAATGGCCTCTACCCTAGCAACTGGTGCAAAAACCTCATCATAATCTATCCCTTCCTCCTGCCTGAACCCCTGAGCTACCAACCTTGCTTTGTTTTTGACCACTATACCCCTTGCATCCCTTTTATTCTTCAAAATCCATTTTGTCCCAATGGCATACTTCCCATCTGGTAGAGGAACCAATATCCAAACTTGCTGATTCTTGAACTGCAGCATTTCATCTTGCATTGCTTCAAGCCAACTTGGATCTGCAAGAGCTTGTGGGACACTGGTTGGTTCCATTTGAGAAAGGAAACAAGCAAACAGACAATGTTGAAAGTCTGTGTGATTGTCTCTTTGTTGATTTGAGACATAGGAAATGAAAGCAACTTCTCCATACTTAGTTTGTTTCACTGAGCTTCTAGTTCTAACAGGATCTTGAGGATCACCAATAATATTTTCCTGTGGATGTAGAATGTTGATCCTTTTTGTTGCATTGGGGTTGACAGCAATTGTGGTATCAAGATTGGTCATTGTGGGTTCAAAAACACTGTCATAGGAAGATGAGGTGAAGATGCCAGCTTTGGGTTGGTGATTACCAAGATCTGAAGGACTTGGAAATCTGGTATAAGGTTCTCCAAAGTCTGTAGACACCTTGGTAGAAATGGGAGTACATGCAGCAGTATCATCAGCAGATATGGTGATGTCAGGAGAAACAGGGGAACTGTCAGAAGAACGATCAGCAGTTTCCAGGTTTCCACTGACTGCTTGTGCTGATTGTCTAAGGAGTGCTTCAGCATCTTTTGCAAACTTCTCACCAAGCCTCTCAGCTTCTTGAGTGGCTGCATGCTCTTGCTTCTTGAGTTTAGCTAGATCCTCTGCATATTGTGACTCTTCTTCATTCTCATCAGGAGAATCTTTTGCACCATTACCTGCAAACTGGTTAGGAGGAAATGAAGGTACAACAATGGTTTGTTCATCAAGCTCAGACTCATCTTCTGAGTCATCATCTAGGACACCTGCATTGTTAGAGGGAGATTCTTGTGTACCTGCAGATTGGTTAGCAACAAATCTAGTATAACCCAAATAATCTGTTAAGTAATCCAGGTCAAAATACCAAGCATGACCTTGACCCTGAACATTAGTCTTTTCTTCTAGATATCTCAGGTTAAGAGTCTCCTCTATCCTTTTAGCATTTAGATTATATACCCTATAAGCCTTACTATGAGCTGAATATCCCACAATGTACCCCTCATCAGCTTTTCCATCAAATTTCCCAAGTGGATCACTAGTGTTCAAAATGGTCACTTGACATCCAAAAGGTTTGAGGTAATGAATAGAAGGAACTTTCCCAGTGAGAAGTTCATAAGGTGTCTTGAAATGAGGTCTAGTGATAGATACCCTGTTCAAAACATAACAAGCAGTACTTACTGCTTCAGTCCAGAACATTGTGGGTAACTTAGAGTCTGCAAGCATTGATCTTGCAGCCTCTATTAAGGTCCTATTCTTTCTTTCAGCAACCCCATTTTGTTGTGGGGTTCTTGGATTGCTATAGTCCCTTTTTATCCCTTTAGAGTTACAAAGCTTTATCAAAACAACATTTTTGAACTCTGTCCCATTATCACACCTAATACCTTTAACCTTTTTGTTTAGCTGGTTTTCAACAAGGGTAACAAATTCTTTTAAAATTTGAGATGTTTCATCTTTAGTTTTCAAAAAGAATACCCAACAAAACCTGCTATAATCATCAGTGATTACCAAACAGAAGTACTTATTATCAATACTTCTTTCTTGAGTTGGACCAAAGAGATCCATATGCAGCAACTGAAGAGGTTCTGAGATAGTGCTCACAGCTGTAATTGCTTTGTATGAGGCTCTGTGTTGCTTCCCTTTGTTGCAGGCAACACAATTATGCTCATTGGTGAAAACTTTAGAAGGAAGTCCTTGAACTAGACCAAGTTTAGAAAGCTTGTTGATGGTCTTGAAATTCACATGGGCTATCCTTCTGTGCCATTTTGTAGATTCATCCAGGGATGCTTTAGCCACCAAGCATGTTAGATCACCTTCAGGTTGGACATCATTCATGTTGATTGTGTATAAGTTGTTGTTCCTTGGAACCCTCAGCAGAATTGATGTATCTTCTGGAAGTTTGAAGTCTTTAGAGAGTACAAGACATTCATCCTCAGAGAAGAAGACTTTGTTCTTTGTGTCACAAATTTGTGATACTGAGAACAAGTTGAAGTGTTGCAGTTCCTTTACATAATACACATTCTCAAAATCCAATTTTGGTGTTCTAATAGTTCCTTTCCCTGTGATTCTACCATCACCTCCACCAAAAGTCACATTGCCTCCACCTTCTATGGGTACAAAATCAATCATCTTTTCTCTGTTTCCTGACATGCTCCTAGAACAACCACTATCTACTATGCCAACTTCTTTGCTTTTCAGGGGATGATCCTACAACAACAACAAAAATATACAAAATATAAGTACACTTTGGAGACTCAAGTCATTACTGACTTGAGCCTGCCTTGTAGATCATAAGAGTTAGGCCATGTAGATGTACAAGATCCACCATTGTTCTTGGACCTTGTTTGATAGTTATGTCCCTTATTAGTCCAAGAACAACCTGCTGAGGGCTTAACAGCAGTATCCCATGGTGCCCCCACCCCATGTACATTGGGTGATAATAACTAGGCCAAAAACCATTCGAAAAGTAAGAATTATTAGGTTTATAGAATGATCTAGCAACTTGTCTTTTTCTACTGGGTTGAAAAGGTCTATCAGCAGAAATAGGTGTATCAGCAGGAATTGATTGATCAGCAGAAGCTGATTTATCAGCATAATTGGATCTGCTGGTTGAGTGAGTTGCTTGTGGAACATAAGAGGGTATATCATGGACATGTTTCCACATTGGTCTAGGTCTCTTCTGACTAGCACATACACCCATTCTTTGCTCATGAAAATTACAATCCTTAATCAAATTAGATTTACTTCCACAAACAAAACATTTCTTCTTTTTAGAAGATTTATTAACAGTGAAAGATGTTCCATGAAAAGCATTCAAACCACAAACATTGACAGAATTGTTTTTGACAAAATTAAAATTATTGTTTGGCAAAGAATTAAATAACAAGTCTTCAGAGGAAACTGTCTTTGATTTTAAATCATCATCAGCAACTCTAACATGCTTGTATGGACACTTGGGTGAAGGCTTGGGTGAGGTCTTGGGAAGGTCTGACTTGTCACTTGAATCACAACTTGTATAGGCAGTAGACCCTTGGTCAGAAGACATGTCACTGGTAGAACAAGAGACAAAGTCAGCAGTATTAGAATTAGGGTCAGGCAAGTCACTTGACTTTTTGCCATAAAGATGATGTGATCCATCAAAGTCTACGGTGGTGAAAAGGTCAATGGGCATGTGTTCTCCTCTTATAGGTCCAGGCACAGCATGTAATGATCCTTCTTTAACATAATTAGCTAAACCTGCTGGTGTGGTCCTACCAAGGTCATTCCTAGCTTCTAAGCCAACATACTTTTTAAAACCTAAACCTATATTAGAATTTACAGCTTGACAACTATATAAACAACTAGCTAGATTATCACCTGATATCAACCACTTTTTGTGTGTAGCTATTTCCTTATCTAGCTCCTCTTTTAGTACTTGGTTGTCAGATTCTAATTTAGCATTTACTTTCTTAGTGTATATCAACTCATCTTGTGCACATTTTAAATCTTTTTTTAACACACTAATTTTTTATTCATAAGTAGCCTCTGGTTGGTTCCATTTGAGAGAGGAAACAAGCAAACAGACAATGTTGAAAGTCTGTGTGATTGTCTCTTTGTTGATTTGAGACATAGGAAATAAAAGCAACTTCTCCATACTTAGTTTGTTTCACTGTGCTTCTAGTTCCAACAGGATCTTGAGGATCACCAATAATATTTTCCTGTGGATGTAGAATGTTGATCCTTTTTGTTGCATTGGGGTTGACGGCAATTGTGGTATCAAGATTGGTCATGGTGGGTTCAAAAACATTGTCATAGGAAGATGAGGTGAAGATGCCAGCTTTGGATTGATGATTACCAAGATCTGAAGGACTTGGAAATCTGGTATATGGTTCTCCAAAGTCTGTGGACACCTTGGTAGAAATGGGAGTATATGCAGCAGGATTGTCAACAGATATGGTGATGGCAGAAGAAACAGGTGAACTGTCAGAAGAACTGTCAGCAGTATCCTGGTTTCCACTGACTGCTTGTGCTGATAGTCTAAGAATTGCT